>JAGDQP010029844.1:6281-17108 GCA_022664845.1 Lepisma saccharinum | reverse complement strand
ACCTTGGCTGGCAAGTTCATCCTTAATCTCTTCTTCAGGGACATCTTGCAAGTCCCAACAAGATATTAAGCCCTGACTATAATTTAGTTGACAATGCGGTTCAACTTGAACCTCGAATTGTCCTAGGGTCTTCATTTTCAAGAGATTAGTTGACTGTTTGTTAGTGGATGTCTCCACGAGCAAGGTGAGTTGCGAAGCTTTCCAACATGTACAAGTTCGCCGGCGACATGATTCAGTTGTTTTTGTATCATGAAAGGGGATAACCCCTTGAAACCACCTCAATTCTCTGCTTCATGCTTTACTTTAATATCAGGATATCGTGTGATATTCGGTACGAAACTTGTCTGTTCCTCTACTTCGATTTTCGCTGCGGTGTCACTGGTTATTTCGGTAACGATATGCGCCTTCTTTCTAGTATCTTCAATGACTTTCTTTTCATTCTGTCTCTTGGTCTTCTTCTTTTCTTTGTCTGTGCGCGAAGGCGACTTGTTGGGATATGGTGGAGCCATGATGAATGAAAGCCGTAAATGTCCACACTTCTCCGTCTTCGTTCTGAGGAGCCAACGAAGTTGCCGGGTACTACCCTCATCACCCTTGTCAGCAAGCTGGAAATCGAGGCGAAGTCCAATGACTTGGCGTCGAAATCACTTGTACTCCCGACTGATGGATACTTGGGACACCCTCACCCCCGAGTCTTGGCGAGACCAAAGGTCCGAAGAGCTCCCCAATGGCGCAATTCCCAGTCTCAACGAGCTAGACAATCCAAGAATCTGCTGTTAAGAACTAGGCGCTATCCAATGGTTCCGCCGCATTTCCTCAGATCCCAGGGGCCAGCGTCAATGAAAGTACATCCTGTCACATCCTTGAGCATTGCGTGGAGTTGCAATTTGAAGCACAAGGGGAGATGAAATAATGAGTCGTCAATGGATGAAAAATGAGGTGAACGTAAATGAAACTCCTCTCTGCTGGTCCTCCATTCAAGCAGCGTAACCCTTAAGCTGCGGGGGCTGATTGCAGCCAGCAAAGCCGGCTGGACGATGGGGTCGCCAATTTCCTACGCCATATACGAGCAGCGATGGTGTGCTGCTCGGGCTATGTGATAGTTTCATCACGTTCTGGTCCGTAGACCTCGAGGTCGCCAATCCCGTACGCTAGTGGGAAGTAAAAATTCTCAACAGAGAAGCACTCTGGCCCTGCTGTTGGACTTCCCATAGGCAGCAACGATGTTAGCAGCTGCCAGGGCTAATTGCAGCCAGTAAAACTGACTGGGCGATGGGGGCGCCACTTCCCGACGCCGGCCTGACTAAAGTTAAGTTGACGGTGTGGTTCAACTTGAACTTTGAATGGTCCTAGAGTTTTCATTGTCAAGAGATTAGCTGATTGCTTATTATTGGAGGTCTCCTCAAGCAAAGTTCCGTTGCGAAGCTTTTTAACATGCTCACCTGCAACGTAATTCAGTTGTTGCTGTATAGCGAAAGAGGATAACCCCTTCAAACCACCTAGATTGTCTGTTTCATTCTGTACTTTAATCACAAGGTATCGTGTGATAGTCGGTACGATACCTGTCTGTTCCTCTACTTCCATTTTCTCTGCGGTGTCACTGGTTAATTCAATAGCTCTATGCGCCTTCTTGATTGCATGAGTGACTTTATCTTCATTCTGTCTCATCTGTCTTTTTCTTTCTTTTTCCTAAGGCGACTTGTTAGGATGTGGTGGAGCCATGATGAATGTTAGCCGTAAATGCCCACACTTCTCCGTCTTCGTTCTGAGGGTCCAACGAGGCTGCCGTGTACTACCCTAATCACCCTTGTCAGCAAGCTAAATATCGAGGTGAAGTCCAATGACTTAGCGTCGAAATCACTTGCACTCCCGACTGATGGATACTTTATTTTTCTCGTCTAATAATGTTGGTAGGTTGCCTATCGATTGTTGTAGGTGCTTGAAATTTAACGTAAGATTTAATGATAGAGTTTCTGGTAGAGTTATATATTCTATTGCCAGTTTAATTGTTCGTTTGGTAGGTAAATTTAAGTTATCCGTGATGATTCGTACAAATTGGCTGTATGGGATATAGTAATTAGTTAAATTTGCAGGCTGTTTAAGAAGTATTCTATTGTGTGCTTTTAATATATAAACTTGTTTTCTTGTCGCCAAATGACTGCCTGTTGCTGTGTAAGGAAAACTCTTCTTGAGAAGAAATTTGTGGTTTAATTTCGCAGTTTTTTGTAAAATTTTGAAAAATTAAATCATATACGCAATCTGTTTTCTGTGACTTGTCCTGTTGCATATAGAAAACAATTTATGTTTCTTACAAAGCGACATAACTATTTCATATACTGCCGTTTCAAATTTTATTACGAAATCTGGTAATACCATTTTAAATGGGCCGTTTTTGTTAAGAAGCCATTGTTAAAAGTTTTATAGACTAAATGGTAACCTGACATTTTGATATTGGGGATTTCCAGGATAATATCAATATTAGCGAGTACTAGATCAAAGGCTAGTAAAAAAACTCTTGGAACTTTGGTAGAATATTCCAAGGTCCTCTGCGATTAAAGAATTACGTAAAATTGGATGGTTCTTACTTATTTCCGCTGCCAGAGAGGGTTTGATTAAAACGTCATTGACTGTGTTTTGTAATAAACTTTGTAAAATACTATCGAAATGATTTTCGAGAAGTTTAAAATTCTGCAGAGTAATTAGAAAACGTTCATTCGATGTTGTTGTACATAAGAGTTGAATAATTTCGCTATGCAGTTGCCTTTTCTACTGCAGTCGTAATATTGTCGACTATGTGGGTTAGTTGATATTGGCTTTGTTTGATTGATTGTATTTGATCATTCAAATAATTATTTTGCTGTCGTAATTGATTGACTGCATTTTTAGGTTTGTGCGTTTCGTACGTATTATATCCACCTAATGCAAAGTTTGTTAACCCGCTCACAATTGTGAAGAGCATTCGTTTATGTCGTTTGACACATTCTATTTTAAAATCGCATGGTATCGTTTGAGAAATTTTGTCCACGAATTGTTTCTCTCGTTCGTGCATCATTTCTATTAGTTTCTCGTATCCAGTGCAGCTATCATTTTGGAGGTGGGCTGCCGAGAAGTCTATGTGAAGACGAAATGGAATAAATTCTGCATCTTCGTAATTGATAATTACTTCCCTTTTCCCCATTGATATTCCGTACTGTTTGATGATTATTTCTGCTTTGCCATCAAGGAAGTAAACTGCTTAGTAGAAATATAAATGCTGAGGTGTTCATTTCGGTCATTGGCCTGGGATTCGTTGGCGTCCCTGCGGGAGAAAAGAATGATTTGTATAACAAGCATAATTGTTTCAACTTTAGTATTGTACAACATGTTGGTGCAATTGAACCAGAATTACTTGTCTCGTATTCATAATTTTCTAAAGGATCATTTTCTCGATTCAACGAATCGAAGACAAATAATACGCGCCTTGCGGAATTTGCGCGACAGTACGGTAGACGAAGAGCGATTGTTTATACAATTGTCTACCCTCTTCCGAGATTATCTGATTGTCTTGACTAATAGCGACTGGGCCACAGTGCATTATTTAAAGAAGTGGGAAAATGGTCAGCGAAGTGTGTTCTTCTATGTGGATTATGAATGTATCCAATTTTTCTTTTCCCTCTTTTTTTTTTACAGAAAAAAATTGTCATCTATTACGTGCGAACTACTTGTAGTACTGAAAATCGCCGCTAGTTAGCGTCTTGATCAGTGTCTCTTTCTCTTGCCCAGTGAGTAATGCAATCTGCCGTGATTATTTGAAAACTCAAGTTTTCCCCTTTATGAAAACATGCTCCAGATTGTTTCTCTTTGTCTCTCGTTCTTATTATATGAGTTACTTGTTACGCTGTTCCCTTATTAACCAAATCGTAGTCACCACTTATTGCTTATTGTCCTCATGGTAGAACTGTTTTCCATCTACTGAGATGTCCTGATTTTTTTTTTGCGAAATCCGTCCCGAAAACGAATTCTGTATAAATTTTTGTTCAACTTTTCCAGTATGGTGCACTTAGTAACGTAATGTGAAGTCCACATTTCAGGTCGTCCAATCTTTCTGTTCGGAAAAAATACCTTGATCCGAGAGCCAACTGGAAATTCAATTTATTTGTGGGTTTTGTCATATTTTTTTTGTTTCAAGAATTGCTTGTAAGTAATATTTGCGGCCTTCTCTCTCACTTTTGGTAGATCTTCCCTGGGTATTTGGGTTGGAGAAATGTTGTTGAATGCACAATCTCCGGCCGTTCTCGGATTGGAACCACAAAGTAGGAAGAGGAGGGCCTCGTTTGAGGTCGTGTTTGGGAAGGAGTTATAGCTGAAGACTGCCTTCTGTAACATTTGGGGCCAGTTGTCCATATCTTTCTGGACCTTATGCTTAATTATATTTTGAAGGGTTTTTATAGCTTGTTCCACCACCCCGATTGATTTGTGGTTTAACGCTGGGCTATATTTGAGTTCAATGTTGTATTTCTGGGCGAGTTCTTTTATAGCACTACTTGTATTAAGTGGATGCAAATCAAGGTGAAAAACTCTCGGTAACCCTAGAAACATTAATAAATCGTCTTCTACGAATGTAGAAATGGACTGTTCATTGAGATGTTCAGTTATCTTTGCTGTCATATGGTGCGTGGCATATTCAATTCCAACGTTGATGTATACGTTTCTTCCTTTGTATGAAATGGGACTGCATGTACCATATGACATCTCCTCGCTAATTTTCTGTAGTGGGTGGTGGAGTAATTCACCATGTTTTTTACTGTTATGATTTTTTAATACCTGACAGATGAGACATTGACTGCTATATAAACTAATCAGCTGTTTCATTTTCGGGATTTTTTTTCAACGCTCCTACCCGGTGCCGAAAACACCATTTACTGTGGCGTACTTTCTTGAGTCAAGCAAGGACATCACTGGGCGAGGACGTAAGATGCGAAATACCTAAATATTTCTCGATAGTTTCAGAGGTAGATGCTACATTATAGGTACGTAAAGGTAGTGGAAGACATCAAGCGGCCGGTTGGCCTCCATCAGTACCTTGAATAGACTTAACAACAACTACATTTTTACATTTTAGTTTAGAATGCAAAAATGTACATGAAGAATAAAATTAAAAATAAACAAAGAAAATATTGAGAATAATTGGTTACTTATTCATAGTTATTAATTTCTACTTCTATCTCAAACAACGTCAGGGAGTTTCGTTTCAATGCAAGGTTCTAAGATTTAAACAACTGAACAGCAACATGTTGATGAGCAACATTTCAATTAGAGCTATCCAGAAAATTTATTATAAAGTGAGCTATTACGAATGTAGGTAAGAAAATGTGACATTCTGAATTTCTTAGAGTTCAAAATTTCTGAGTTGAAGATTTTATTCAAAATTTTCTAAGTCATGCTGACCTGAATTCAAAGTCTTGAAAACTAAGGAGTCGCTCGGCGTTTCTTACACAGCAGTCAACTCACACCTAAAAGCTGTTGAGGACGGATTTCCAAAAATGATACGCCACAGTTAAATGGTGGAGGCTAAGCTCGATCCCCTCTTTACTTCTGTGCTTACCTTTGAGCGTCCAACTCACGATTCCCTCTGGTTTCCCTCAGGTCACCCTTCCTTGTACTTTGGTCGTTCGTAACCGCCTCTGCTCGTGTTTTTTTCTTACCCTCCAGTTTTTGGTTGATTTTTCCATCCCCCACTACCCACCCTTTCTGTTATTTTGACGATACATTTTATTAGGGGTTTCGTAGAGTCCGGTACATATATTTTTTTTCGGTTCAGGTAAAATCTGCTCCCTACGTTTTTCTGTCTTTATTCGGGACGAATAAAAATTGAGGGCCTGGGAGGATTGTTGTCTTTTGTTGTGGAGCAAACAGAAGCAAATATATGTGTAAGTAGGCTCACGATAAAGAGTTATATAAATACGTTTTCTTTTTCTTCTCTGTCCATCAAGATAAAATGCTTAAATTGTGGTACGATACAGTGTTGAAGACCATTGTTCAAACAAGTGTAAAAGACGACAATTGAGTTCAGAGTTTTACGTAAGAACGACACCTGAATAGAACTTATGATTAAAAACTTATGGTATACTCAGGGTTATGTCTAATTTTTGTGTTGTTCCAGTAAATAGAATCTAGGTTTACTGCCGTAAATTGCATGTTATTTTTTGTTCTGTGTGTTTTGTAGTTGTAGAAATATTTGGCTGACTAAATGCCATAAATTTCAGAAAATGTGTTGTTTTGTTCCCAAAGAGATAGCCAGTAATATTTAAGTTGTTTATTGTTCGAAGTCACATGCGTATAAATCGTAAGTCCAATGTCTATAAGGTGTGCGGAATCTGAATTAAGTATGGACCAGAATTGTAAAAAAAAACATGCATGTTCATCCGTGTCGTGAAAATTTTAAAAATATTGCTTTTTAAAACCGTAATTCTCAGAAAAATTCAAGTGGACGAATATGTTGATATTCCATTGTACGTATAGTAGAGCTAGTTATAAACATTTATAATAAATCCGGCACAAGAGTTTCAAAAATTAATGCAAGATATATGTTAGCGTTCGTTAGGTTTAATTTCAGTATTTGGTTCTTCATTGTAGCAACTTTTTCTTCTCTGTTGTAGATTTTTTAATGTTAGATGCGTTAATTTTAGAATAAACAAGCTTCCCGTGATTTCGAAGTGTTATTATTTCAATCTAAGTGCTTGTATTCAGTACAAGTCCATTTTACGTTGTTACGTCAGAAAAAGTGCGTGAAAATGCATTTGTAGAGTTAAAATTAGATCGTTGTGGAAAAATTTAAGTCACGAGCATTGCTTATTGCAAATGCGTAACAGCACCCCTTTTCCATTTGTTGGAACACCATGTAGGTACGAAGTTCTTTTCTTAGGGATGTACTCGCCTCGCGAAGTCATCCTTCAAATCACCCATGTTGGCGGTGAATACGAAATTCCACGAGAAATACGTAAGAATCTTTTATGTAGTATTTAGATCAAAATTTGACAGTCTTAAATAATTTTTTAACACTCTGTATGTTCTATCAATTAATTGTTATAAATTATGCTTATCGGTTCAGGAAAAAATATTAGTTATATTTCTTTTTAAAACTTAGAGGTGGTAAAGCTTCATTCTTTCAATTACTTTTTTTCTTTGTACAATAACTGCGTTTCAACATACGCCGGATGTAAATATCCAGTCTTTGACACAATCGAAATAAGCAAACAGGAAATTCCTAGCCGCAAAACAAACCATAGAACACGTCTTCTGAAGGATATGATCTCAAAAAACGTTTTCCGCTAAGACAGAAAAACCAGCTTGCGTGCATCCGCTAAGAAGTGAAAAGAGATAGCCCGTCTCATCTTTCCCCTTATCTCTTTTTCCTATATTCGATTATTTGTGTCAACTAACGGATGTTTTGCCATCTTCAAACGATTATAAAATATTAATGTTATTACCAAGCATACCAGCTATGTGCCCATCCCGGAAATCTTCTCGCGACTTACGTCACGTATTCGAAATCGATTCTTCCTTGTATTACGATGGAAATTTGTTAATGTTATGTATGTATGATTTATACGGAATAGTAGTTCCTCGTTATATTTTTTGGATTCGAAACAGTATTCCCCGTCTTTTCCGTGGGTTCACATCTGCGACTGAATTGAATTATATCCAGTCTCACTATATTTGACGTAATTCCTGGAAAGAAAACATGTTTTGACAATGAACTTGTCACATACGTTGACAGTTGGGTTTATTGCATTCGTGTTGCCCTTGTTGGAATGCAAGACATTGATCGCGTGAAACTTCAAATTATATTTGTAGTACTTCTGGCAGACTTATAGTAAGAAAATGTCAAAGCCCGTTGCAACACCTTAACTTCTACTACTCGAATAATGGTGCAAGCGTCTATTTAAAAATAGCACTGGTTTTGAGACAGACATTTTCGTAGTTTTCTTTTGTTCGTGGGTTAGTGGTAAAAGAGTCAATTCGTTAATTCAAATTGAGGTAGAAAACTGCTGATACCGCGGATAAACGAATTTTACACCTGTTATGTTTGTCAAGTTGCTCACTAGATAAGGTAAAGATAAAATGAGTTTTAAGGGCGGTAACAGCACTATGGCTTACGCCAGTCCCGATACGGGAAAGACCCTTATCTTGGTCATGTCAAAACTTAGCTGTTGATTAAAATAATAAAAAAGAAGATATAAAACAGATGATGTAAAAGGTCTTCACACTCAACCTACTGGTGTAAATGGCCAGTATAACGAGGATGCCGGTAAATGGGCCCTCGCAAGATAAAACAGAAATAGACCATAAAACTTAACAGCTAATGAGCATAATCATATAAAATAAACGGGAATCAAAACTCTCCAAAAACAAGTAAAAGATCACCGTTTAAGTTTAGGTTTATACCTAGGTTTACCTTTCCTTCCCACGATAAAGATAAAATGAATTTTATGGGCGGTAACAGCACTATGGCTTACGCCCGTCCCCATACGGGGGAAGCCAATTATCTTTGTCACGTCTAAAAATAGCTGTTAACTAAAATCATAAAGCATATAAAACTAAAAGCATATAAAAGCTGAAGAGGTAAGCACTTCAGAAAAATAAAATCGGAGTAAAACTAAAGATGTATATTGTCTTTAGCATAAAAAGTAAAAACGTGAAGGCTGTAAATAGGCCTTCACAAAAATAAAATAGTACTACATAAAACTTAACAGCTATGGGACATACTCATCTCAGAGAGACGTAGATAAACCTGTCTCACGGATATAACTAAAAACTGTCCGCAACATACCAGGTTCATCCCCTAACAATGACGCCATGTCATTGGGGATGTTATAACGTTGTCTGAGATGATTATATAGATGATTATAATCTAAAAGCACGTGACGAATACTTAAAAATACATTGCAATTATGACAACGTGGTGGATCCAATCGGCGTAACAGATATCCGTGTGTTAGGCGACTGTGTCCTATACGTAGTCGACATAAAAGAACTTCTTCACGCCTAGTATTTCGGCAAGATGATTTCCATGGAGCAACAGTTAAGTTCTTTCAATTTATTAATAGCTACGTCATCCCATCGTCGCTGCCATTCATTGCATGTAACTTGCTTATAATATATCATCATGTCCTGAAATGGGACATGCGGGATATCAATGTTAGCTCCTAAAGAGGCCTCACGAGCAGCTTCGTCTGCCAATTCATTGCCATGGATACCAACATGACTTGGTATCCACGAAAAGACAACCTCACCACCGCCAGAGCAGATGGCGTGTGTCTTACAGAGAATATCTTGCACGAGCGGATGTTTCGAATACATATTGTCGAGGCTTTGAACAACACTCTTCGAATCTGTACAAACAAGGATGCAGTTGAAACCATGAACAAGACTAAAATCCAAAGCCTTTAAAAGAGCATATAGCTCAGCAGTAAAAATACTGGTTTTGAAATTAAGACAAAATTGACGGGCTTCCCCCTCTACGACAAACGCGCATCCAACAGATTCATCTGATTTGGATCCATCGGTAAAAACTGAGATAAAACGTGGGTACTGACTCTGCAACACAAGAAAACGTTGCTGGAATTCAATCATGGAGGTCTCCGATTTCTTGAGGTGTGACAAAGAAAGATCAATCCGTGTGCGTGCAAGTGTCCACGGCGGACGGAGACTAAATCGTACAGGACAGACAGTTGGGCGGTCTGCATTCAGATTCTCCAACAACTCTAAGGCTCGGATGCCAAGTGGTCGGGTAGCGTGACCACGGCGTTCATATAGCGCTCGTTGGACTGGGTATACGATTAAGTTATGTGCTGGGTTGCTTGCAAAAGATGATATCTTAGCAAGGTAGCTCAACACATAGTACATCATAAGATAAAATTAATTGTATGGGCGGTAACAGCACTATGGCTTACGCCCGTCCCGATACGGGGGAAGCCCCTTATCTTTGTCACGTCTAAAAATAGCTGTTAAATAAAATGATAAAACCATATAAAAGATGAAGATCTAAGCTCTTCAGAAAAATAAAATCGTAATAAAAATTAAAGATGTATATGGTCTTTAGCAGAAAAGGTAAAAACGTGAAGGCTGTAAATAGGCCTTCACAAAAATAAAATAATACTACATAAAACATAACAGCTATGTGACATAATCATCTCAGAGAGACGGAGATAATCCTGTCTCACGGCCATAACTAAAAACTCTCCGCAACATACCAGGTTCATCCCCTAACAATGACGCCATGTCATTGGGGATGTTATAACGTTGTCTGAGATGATTATATAGATGATTATAATCTAAAAGCACGTGACGAATACTTAAAAATACATTGCAATTATGACAACGTGGTGGATCCAATCTTCGTAACAGATATCCGTGTGTTAGGCGACTGTGGCCAATCCGTAGGCGACATAAAAGGACTTCTTCAAGCCTACTATCTCGGCAAGATGATTTCCATGGAGCAACAGTTACTTTAATTTCTTTCAATTTATTTACAGCTACGTCATCCCATCGTCGCTGCCATTCATTCCGAGTAACTTGCTTATAATACATCATCATGTCCTGAAATGGGACATGATGTATATCAATGTTAGCTCCTAAAGAGGCCTCACGAGCAGCTTCGTCTGCCAATTCATTGCCATGGATACCAACATGACTTGGTATCCACGAAAAGACAACCTCACCACCGCCAGAGCAGATGGCTTGTGTCTTACAGAGAATATCTTGCACGAGCGGATGTTTCGAATACATATTGTCGAGGCTTTGAACAACACTCTTCGAATCTGTACAAACAAGGATGCGGTTGAA
>JAGDQP010029843.1:0-20283 GCA_022664845.1 Lepisma saccharinum | reverse complement strand
ACGAAAAGGTACAGGTGAAACCGAGGGTGATAAAAACTTTGATAAGAAAATTGAAGCGAATCCCAAGTCTTCAAGAGCGGAGATAATTATATTGGAGATTCCCGATTTTGAGGAATTGCCGCGGCACTGGAAATGTATGGACGGTGATAGACATGTATACGAAGTTCCTGGTGATTCAGGAAATTCTAAGAGGGACTGTGATAAGAAAGTTTATTAAAATAGTGTTGCTACTTGGTAAGAGAAAGAAGTTCTTGGTTTAAAGTTGAACAGTACAGAATAAATTAAATTTGAAGTGAAAGCTGTTTCTGTTAACGTTAAACAAAAAGAACAGAGAAAGAAGAGGAGAGAGAGAAATAAAAGAAGAAAAAGGGCGTTTCCTTAATAATTTAAGAGGAAAAACAACTGAAGTGGATAATAAGAGCGAAGAAGAATGGTCGAGGAATTTTGACGTGGATCATTCTAAATGTTTTATCCACTTTTGGAAAAACTAGATCCTGACTTCGAAAACAAATAGAAAGTAAATGAAAGTGATGAATCGAGTGAGGACGCACCTGGATGCAGCGATTCTGTGAATTTGGCTTCTAATAAGGAAAGTTGGATGGGTATATAGATGTGGATACAGTATATAGATGCAGATGTTGCAGATTCAATGTACATATGCACATTGAACACACATTGTAAAATTATGATTCCATCAGGTTAGTAACTTATTGCTAAAGGATGACAACTAAGATCGCGAAGACATCACTCCTGTGGTAAGTACAATGCATTTATTTCACACAATTTAGGTTTGCATTTAATTATGATCTTTAGGCTTATTCCTTGCCAATCACAATAAGTATTAGAAGCCTGGTGTTCCACAAACGAAATTCTGTGATTTCCTTATCTGCAGCTCAAGAATAAAATTGCAAGGGTTCCTTCTACTCCTTGTTTCACGTTAATGTCTATGTGCGTGTATTTGCACGTGTGGTGAGCAGATACAATATTAAGATCAAGAGAATGTGCCCTCTTACAGCCAATTCGACGATGATTATTATTAATAACTACCAGCATTAATGGTATGCTTAAAAAGTTAGTTACACCTTCCAACTAATTTCTAGTTTTACCTGCACCGGAAGGATCCAAATAATTACCTATGTACGCTGATGTCATTCGGGGAGCTTTCTCTAGTGGAATGGAATGGGAAAGGTGCTTCTGTTCACTGTATTGCCCCGGTGTTCGCATTATGGGACATTGAATGCATGAACATTCTGAACACCTTATGTTCATCTTGAGCGGGACACAAACACGAACCGTCTCCCCTGTGCTTATTTCATGTATCCGATATTATCTACTAATCTCCACCACGCCGTTACGCTATTGCTATTTTAATCCCTGTTCAGTAGGGCTGCCAACTGCAACAGAACTCTTGTTGTTCCATCTGCATAGCAATTCCGTCTATTCCAATTTAGATTTCAGAATTTTTAGGTATCACATTCAACCTTACGAATTTAGAGCGAAGAATAGGATGATATCCCTTCAGGAGATTATGTACACTCTATCAACTAGATTTGGCATAGACATGAACGTTTCTTGTTCTTTTCAATGTGAAGTCATTTCGGTTTATACATTAAGTTTTGTGAATTTACTCCTCAATTTGTCATTTCTAGTGCTATTAGTCAATCATGATAGGGCAATTTTTAGTTCCAAGGTGTACAGTTCTAAATGGGGGCAAGCTTCCATGGCCCAGTTGAAGTTCTTGCTGGATGAAGTTCTTCCTTGACGTTGGATTGGTAGACGGGGCCCAGTTGAATGGGCGCCTAGATCGCCAGACCCTACGCCATTAGACTAATTCCTCTGGGGATATCTGAAGTCTACAGTATACACTAATAGACCCCGGACACTAATGGAGCTACAGGAGAACATCAGGAGAGCCTATGGAGAAAAAATACCGGCAATGGTAAGGCATGTGCGCAGAAGTTTTCTTCGCCGTATTCGTATTAGCCGTCAGTAGGGTGGAAGCCAATTTCAGCATCTCCGTTTGTGTATGTGTAGAACATATCCCAGGACATGACAGTTGCTGTTTAAAATTGTTCGCATTGTAATTATGTTGTATCAAGTTTCATTTTATTTATTTTCGTTTCATTTGTGAGTGTTTCCAATTGCGTTTGAGTTTCAAGAGCTCAATTTTTCGTATTGTGTACTTACTTTCTAGCGCATTAAATTAAATTAAAAACTCTTATTTTCGCTTTGCGTATGTGGTTTGTGCAGGAGCTAGTGAAAGTGGGCGTACGAATTATTTGTTACCTTTGGTTGTTCATGCGGTGTATATTTTACTTTTACACAGCAAATTTCGGTTATTTATTAGTTATTGTTGTATTGAATTTTAGTAACGATTTTATATTTATAAATTACCTGGCCGATGTTGATATTTGTATTTATTTATACAGTTTATGATTATCTATTACTAATGAGTCATTCGAAAGCTTTTAGTTGTTTTTTTTCGTTCACCGTTTCCCATCGCTATACTGAAGAATACCGAACTAACTCAATCTAATATAACCTAGCCGAATATATGTATTTTGATTAAGCTTTAAGCATACTTTCTGCAAACTATTTTACTTTAATTTATGTGATATTTAGTCCATACTAAATTTAGTTGTAAGCTCGATACAAGCTGTGTATACCATGTACCGTAGATATATGCGCCTTGAGAATACCTAGTTAAATTACGATTAGGTTAAGTGTAATATATTTTGGGAAATAATTTATTTCTGAAACCTGATTAAAAATTCATATATCTGTAAAAGTATGTTCAGCGATGCTGCGATATGATCTTATCGTGTTCTTAAGATTGATTTTGTGTAACCTAAGGTTTTGATTCTACACGTAGAAATTGCAAATTTTTTGAAATTTTCTCTTCGAGTAATAATCTATGAACATTCGAAATATTATTTATAACTTCATTCTTAGCTTCGTCTTGCAGTTGAGCGTTCTTGTAATGTTTCGTTTGTTTTCGGCGTATATAACCTCAAGAAATGATAACAATTTACTGGGGAAACTGATAGCAGTTCTTGTTTGAAAATATTTTTTTCTAGTCAAATTTGTAATATCCAATATACATGAAATTTCTATTGTATCAAACAGAACGCTCTCTTATAAAGGAAATAAAGTCCGTTCTTACCCAGCATTTCAGGTGTGAAGTTCTCGTTTGAAAAGTAGTAATTTTATTTAAACTCTGCTAAGTAGTGCTACTATCTTGAAAAGTTTTGTAGCGACCCCCGATCGGTTTGTCGCGACATGTTTTGTGCAGGTATATGGTTTAATGTTTTCACTGTTCTACACCTAGTAGTTTTTCCAATTGACATTGTTGGTGACCTAATATTATACCTGTAACAATAAGATATTGTAGCTCACAAACCATACAAAATATCGAAAAAGTTTCCTTCTAAAAGTTGTTTTGTTTTGAATACTGATTTCAATAATGTAAAAAGTTACCCCAGCTTCCATTTGAAATTTTAAAGTTGACCCCACTCATATGCATTTCCGGTACGCCACTGATTCCTTCCCCGAATACACTACTTGAATTCTCTATATCCACTTTTGTTTCACTTCTCTAGTGTATTCCATATTGAAATGCTCCTATTGTGCCGGACTTTTGAATAACCTTATATATATATATATAACCATATATGGTGTATATCTAATGATGGATAAAACTCCAGGGGATGATGGAGAATGACAAAAGATGTGATTTAAGCCAAGAAGTTGGGATCCGAAAATGAACCAAAGTAGAATAAAAATGAATAGAACGAGAGAACGAAGTGTCGGAGAAAGGTCGGGTCAAAGAAACGATTACAGAATGTGCCCTGTAGAGTCGAGTCATGCACACATCGATGCTGAACAGTGGCGGCGCAAGCGGGGCGCATATGACAGCACTGGTTGGGAGCGGAAACATGGGGTCAAACGTACCGGGATCATAGCAAATGACAGAGTAAGCAATGTGAGAGGCGGATCCCGAGTTCGACAATGCAGCAATCCCGAGCCAGAGCCCGCCGAAACTGCGATGGAATATGACACACTAGCGAGAACTAGATAACGAAGTGCCGGAGAAAGGTCGGGTCAAAGGAACGATGGCAGTATGTGCCACGTAGATGCGATTCATGCACACATGGATGCGGAACTGTGGCGGCGTATGCGAAGAAACACAGCAATGTACTGTATTACTAGCGGAGCGTTGGGAAAAGTGCCAGTGCGACAATAGGCCAGCAGACTCGTGGCGGCTTGTTTCCGGAGTCACGAACGCAGTATACAGTGTAGCTTTTGACAGGGGTGTGGAAGAATGTGGGATCGCAAAGCCTGTAAATCACGGAAGTGTCAGAGCGCTCCTGGGAAGCAGGATCCTTGGAGCACGAAATACGTACGGCGTACACGACAACGGAGTGCGCTAGAAGGTCAGGTACAACAATCGTACAGTGGGTGTGGTAATGTAGGACGACACATACTAATGTTAGACAAGACTGCACATGATACTGGTAGGACGAAAACATAATAAGCAAATGTACTTCTGACGAAGACATTTACAGCAGCTGCTCAAAATGACATCCCTGTGACGCGATGCAGACATAGCATCGCCGTAATAGGTTTTGGCGCATCCTCTCGAAGACGCCTGGTTTCGTGTGAATCATCTCACAGGTAGCGAGGATGCGTGCAAGGACGGATTCTTCGTTCTGGACAGGTGTGTCGTAGACGAACGCTTTTACATAACCCCACAAAAAGTTCAATAGTTCTGCATATGTCTCGTCGTATCGTTCGTTGTAGATTTGCGAGATCTCAAATTCTTTCTGCAAATTCATCTGAAACTTGTAATATTTGTGAAGGTTTGTGATTGCCTGTCACAATCGTATTGACTTTTCGAAGTAAATTGCTGCTAAGGTCTTTTTTGGGATGGAGAATACTTCTATGTTCATTTGAGTGATCTTTCAGAACGTTCCGAATAAATGTTGCATAATATTAACAGTGGCAAGACAGCAATGTTTCTTCTTACGTCTACAATTTATGATTAAGCTGGAAAAGTGGAAGGGGTACTGCAACCTTCCCTTGTCGTCCCTACGCATTTACTTTCAAACATAGTCACTACATTATTTCCAAAGTTTTACTTGAATCAATTGACAATAAATGCTTAAATTAGGTATGGGATTACTTCCTAAATATTTGCAATAACGAGACCTGTTTACAGTACCCTTATTTCTATATCAATTATTTTTATTTATTCTTAGATTATATTCATATTTCCGAACATAATAAATTAGAATATAACCTATAGATTTGGTTTCTAAACTACGTAGTTTAGAAATTATGAAAGTGAAGCACTTTGGAGGGGGATGGAACCGACGTGTTGAAAAACTGTGTTACCGCCCATACTATTAAATTCATCATCATCATCGTCTTGAAAAAAATTCTAACTGATTTAACCAATGCCAGCGAATAATGTAGATTAGTATTAAAAAGAACATTCAGTAATCGTGAAATTGTCCATTTGTAGAGCTCTATCTTTGCTAGTAAAGATTTTTGTTTCCAGGCAAAAACAAAGTTTCTATAATTTATAAAATCAGAGGAAATTTTATACATAATTTTCTTTCATATTACAGATCCTTTTTCTAATATTTGTAGCTATATTTTATCTGTACGTAATAGAAATAATAATCATAACGCGAACTTTCACACAGAATGTTTTCATGAATCTGTGTGGAGAAACACATTCATCTACTAAACTGACTCCCGGAAAAGTTTCCTTGTGACGCCCGTGTTCCTAAGTAGAAATTTGGAAAATCTTAATTAAGATTCTTGAAGTATTTCTATAACTTGTCATACTTAATTTTAGCAACGCTTACCTGAGAACTTTCTCGTTCCACTATTACAGACACCTTTGGTTTCGTAGACAAGGATATTCAATATATGCCTTATGCAGTCACATGAGTCGGCGCAATACGACGTGTGTCAACATATTAAAAATTCAAGACTTATGCCTATTATTTTCGGTCATTGCGTAAACGTTTAACCCGTAATTATCATAGAGTAGGTAGATATATGTGACACATATAACAAATCGTATATGTACTTGTATTAACTATACAGTTATCTTGAAATCAAGAATAGAAAAAAAACAGTTCATGCTACGCAGAATAAAACACGAAACTAATAAACGGTTCATATTTTTCCTTGCATGATTGACGACCAAAGCTCGAAGGAAGGTGACCCCAATGGATTCCTCGAACTTTCATATCGAACTTTTGTTTCACAAGAACGTATTTGAAGCAAGAGACGACAGTTAATAAGCGAACGTAATTATATAATTGAGGTTGGATAATATAAATAAAAAGTTTTATAGTCCTTACAAGTTAAAAGATACTAAGTAGATGAAACTAGAAAGAATGATTGAAAAATATAACTCTCCCTCAGCATTAGGAAAATTGACATGCCAGGGTATACCATCCGAATACATTAGGTAATGGTCCTTTTAGAACTTGCTTACTCAAAATTTCAACAGACAAATTTTAGCTTATCTATGCAAGAAATCTGACCCTCTGTTCCTTTCATTTGGGGCTTCTGACTGTAGTAGAGTCTAGTGGGTTTCTCAAAACAGAGAGAAAGAGAGTGAGGGTGAGAGAGGGGCTGGGGTGGTGGTGAAATTTCCAAATTGAGTTCTACAACCATACTTTATCTCGCCATGCTTTAATTTTCTACACTGAAACGGAAAATTAATTCCATTTGTTTTTCCTCCACTTAAATGTTTCAAGCTATTTCAATATGCGTACAGAAATATAAACTTATAGTAATGAAAACACTAACTGAAGTATATTTTATTAAATCTTTTGGAAATATAAAATGCGAATACGTAGAGAAAAGCACGAGAGAAACTGAAATAAAGACACAACCACGGAACAATAGAGGTAAGAGTGAGATATAAAGAAAACTGGAAAATAAAATTATTTCTTTCTACGCTTCATATATCTGTATGACCCCAATAAAATTCGTGCCAGCTGCCGTCGTTACACGAGAGGGAACTGATTTGACTGTCACGAGATACATCTCTCCACTTATGTTTCCGTTATTGGTAAACTGATTCCGAAAAAGAAGAAAACTTACGTGAAAACTTAAAACATACTTCCAGACTGTGAGTCCAAGTCATTATTCAGTCTTATATTGCATTTTCAGATGATTCCTAAGCTCTCGATAGATTTTTTTCCCCTTTGCTTCAACCAAAACGAGAAATGAGAAATTTCATGTCACCGTCGTTTACTTCGATACAAATTTGTTCTACTGGGTATACTACTGTCGCAGTAGCTCTTGTAACATTACTTACTTAATCTATGATTTACGGAACTCTCGAGATTATCGCCGATGTAACAAACTATTGCCATCGGATTCTATCCTGGGCAAGATCAAGTCAATTTTCACAACAAACACCAACCACTCGAAGATGTCTTCTAATATTTTCCTCCCAACGCTATCTCGGTCTTCCCAACAGTCTATTTCCAACCACGAGGGAAAATAGTCTGCATTTATCTCCCATTCGAGCTATATGGCATGCCCATTTCATTATTATTACAACATCGGGTGAATCATACAGTTCGTGAAGTTCTTCACTATGCAGTCTCGTTCATTCTCTAGTCATCTCATCCCGTTTCGTCCCGTATATCTTTCTCAATAACTTATTTTCAAACAACCATAAATTATCTTCATTTGGCAGGGTCGTATTCCAACTTTCGCAACCATAAAGTATTACCGGCAGAAAAACTAGTCAGTATATTTTCAATGACAACTTCCTTGACACTAATCGTGATGTTTGGAGTTTGTGGATTTAATAGAAACATGCGTTACCGCATACTAAACGACTATTTTATTTCTTCCGTTACGTCGTTTTTGCTTGTTACATATGCTCCTAACTATCTACATTTTTGCTTTCTCTATGTTCTCATTCATAATTGTTATGTACTTATTTCCGTTATTTCCTATGTTTCGGCTTGTTTTCATTATTTTGTTTTCTCTATGTTTACCTGTAGACCTATCTCATCGCACGCTTCTACTAAGACATCGGTGTCACCTTGTAGCGTATCTCTATTTATGCACTCTCTATGCACGAACAGTTGATTCATACAATTCAACGTTAGTCCCGTTTTGTCCTCTTTTATTTGTAAAATCGCATATTTTAAAGCAAAGTTAAACAGCGGCGGTGACAAGACATCAGCTTGTTTCAATCCGTTTCATACCATGAAACTATCTGACATATACCTACCCGTACTCTGCTTAAGGGGTCACATCCTGACAAGTTAAACAAGTTTCTTCGGAATTCCAAATTATACCAGGATGCTGTATAACTTCTCACTTTTGATAGAATCCTAGGTAGAGGTCTGCGCGGATGCGGATATCCGCCGTCATCCCCGCCAGTAATGCTTTTAGGGATATATTTTTATTTTCATTGGAGATTGTGGATAAAACTGCGGATTTAATTCTCTCTCACCACTTGAGGAGATATTAAATAAGTATAGCATTATTTTTTCATTACCTTCATAATGTGTGTCTCCATGACATTTTTTCCTTTTCTTAAAGTGCGGTTGACTATTAATAGCAAACAAATAATAGATTGTCAGTTTATCATGTGACAATTTTCTTGTTATCACATTACATTATGTTTTAGATTAAATAAGCTCCGAAACTAATATAGAAAACAATCAATTTGAGATTTTATGTATATAAAGTAATTGCGGATGTGGATAAGGATCGAGATGTTCCCAACTCGGATGCCGATAGACGAGATAAAGGGTGTTGCGTATGTAATTTTCTATATCCTTACAGACCTCTAATCGTAAACTTTCTTAAAATTAATGAATATCTGGTGAGCTGTCCTATTCTATACACATTTTCTCTCCAAGATTTGTCTCAAGGCGAAAATCTGATCCAACGTGGATCTATTTCTTCTAAATATACATTGGTGGTTGCTAATTATTTCACCTATGCATACACTTAGCCGAATTACCCGTATATTGCTCAATAATTTGTAACATGTTGTGAGTATCTAGATTCCGCGGTAATTATTACAGTCTAATGTATCGCCCTTTTTATAAACCAGAACTATTATTAAGGTTTGCCTTTCCCGGTGAATTGAAAGTTTTTAATTTATTTTATCGACATTTTGAGCTCTATAACTCTTGCAACATTATTTTCAAAATCATTTCACGTATTCATCTCTTTCTATGTTAAAGGTTGTTTTCAAATACATACAATATGTTGTGAAGTGGTGAATTTCAGGAGAGTTTGAAAATAGATTTAAAACTATTTATAACATATTGTAAAAATGCATTTCCTTCGTCGAAACTTTTAAAGTTTGTTTTTAAATAATTTTCTGCTATTCATAAATTATTTTTCACTCTAAGAAGCTGAGTAGTTCAAAAGATATGTTAATACCAATTTATCAATATCTAAAACTTCAATGGCGAGTTTCTGAAAAGTTTTTCCACCAAACAATCCTAGGTTTCTTACCAGATAATACTGAAAATCCTACTTCTGGGTGCGACACGGTTTGTTTGAAAGGCTTGCAAATTGCATTTGCAATGTGATATGGTAACCTCACATTGCATATTCGCCTTCTGTTGTTCGGCACAATGAAAGTATATGAATTTAGACACGGAAGCGTACACAAAAAGCAGCCCTGTAATCTAATTGAAGTAAATACCGAATTAAACAAACGTTTAGTATGTAAAACGCTAGGCTACGTTAGATTCAAAGTTATGAACACGGGGAAGTATCGAAATAGCATCCTAAAACGAACGAATTTGATAGTATCTTGGTTTTATCTTTTGTATGCAGGTTCTATAACGGCAATTTAAATACATGAAACCAAATGTGGAATAAAATGTGTTATGCCTTTATGCACCTTATCTAGAGAGCTGAAACTGTGAAATACAACTAAGGGCATTCTGAGGATCCAAGCGAAAACACAAACAACGGATATGTGTTGTTAGTTATAATACGTAATGTATATAACCAATCGATACATTAGTCGATACAGAACCTGTATGCGGGGACAATCCAGTGAAACGTTCGATGTTGAATGAACAAAATTGTAGTTAAGAGGCTGATGCTCAAAATTCTACTTTTCTCTTTCTGTTGCAGTCTTTTGTTTGACCGCACCGAAAGTTATATGTAATGATACTAGACACAGGTCAATGAAAACTGTTGTTATCGGTACACTAAGAAAATAATATTATAATTCAAAAATTATGAATGAAGAAGAATCTAAAATAAGAATTGTATAATATATATGTTTAATTAAGATCGAACCAACATTTTTATGGCGAAAACTGATTTATGATTTGTGCGATAACGATCAAATCACTAAGATGCTAACTGTAGGAATACAGCTAAAAGATTGTTTGTGGAATATACGGAATACATGAACATACTATGTTAAACTGTTCAAATGAAATAAATTGCGTTGTGCAATAATACCATTTTTTTCTTCTTGGCTGTCTAAACAGATTTGCTAGAATGGCTTTCGCTCCCTAGGCCAAGTTTGTTTTCTGAGTCGGGTGTAACCTCACCTGATGGGCATTATGCCAAGGTTCTCAAAGCAGGCACTTCAACCAGTTTCTACACCATTTCGAAAATTACCCGGAACCAATGTCATCGCAGTAAAGAGCTCAAACTCAGCTAGTCGAGGGTAAAGAACTTTATAGTGTCGATAACGTCTTTTGTTACGAGTAACCACTATATACATGTATACATTTTAGATACAAATGCCTTATATTTTGTCTGGCTACAGCTAGTTACAGTCTAAAATCTCCCAGTAAACTATATTTGAAACACACTGAAATTTAATCAATGTTTTCTTTTTTGCCGCGGAGCCCTCCTGAAGAACTATAAGAACGATCCCTTGCTGTGCGAACGGTCCTCGGTTCCAGTATTATAACTCCAACATTTTAATTTTAAAGTTAATGTGCAAGTGTTAGGAATGTTGAATTTAGTTTTTAAGACCTTTAGGCACTTTTGACTCAGGCCACATTAATATCATGAAATGAATTAGTGGAATGAAGAAAGTGGGAAGGAACGGAAGAACTCCGAATAAAACGTGCACAGTGTTTTATCAGCACAAAGACAAAATGACATGTTCAGAGATATAAACAATGGTTTCTAGCACCACAGGTGAGCTCTTTGCCATTGAGTCATCGCGGAACTGTAAATGTTATGTGCTAAATATGTTTTGACATATAAAGTGTATCTGCACCTTCTTTCTCCATTCATTTGTATTCTTGATTTTGCTTCATTTATTTAAAATCTACCAGTTCACATAGAGTCGTATTTTCACAGAAAAACAGGAACAGCGCAAAATTGAGAATAAACAAGAAATTACATTACACTTGCAGAATAAATAATAATAATACCCAATACAACACAATGCCTTTTGTTATTAATAGTATAGGATTTACAGGTTACAGAAACTTAGGCGGAAAGGAGCAAATGCTGTTTACGTTTCCTCCTCTCAATAATTGTTAATTGCTTATAAAATATTAAAAGATAGTGATTTAACAATAATGCGATGGTATGAATGATATCATTCATAGCAACGCATACCAAAACTGCTAAATGAAAACTACAAATACATTGGTTAATCAATTACATGATGACATCTCTCAAAATTACATATACAAATTAATGACAAAATACTTAATAAAATGGATTATATTTACAATTAAGTTTTGTTTTGCTGGAGAAAGGTATTCAGTTGTTTTCTGAATGTTTTATTTGTTGTTGCTATTCTTATGTTCGAGGGTAATGAATTCCAGACGCTAACACTTTTATATATGAGACTTCGTAATCCATAGTTTAAGCGTGGTCTGGGTATTATTAACTGACTGTTTGTTATTGCTCTTGTTGTTATAAGGTGTGTTAAAGCTGTTACTCGGAATGATAATATTTAAGTGAAGAACATTAGATCTTCCCCGGAACTATAGATTTGGATAGATTGAACACAGTAAGCTAAAATAATACAAAATTACTATTTTACTACAGGTATATGCATACATATTTTTAAAAGTATAGCACTTCGCTTAGGCATGAAAGAAAAACATGGCCCTTCCTTACATCAAGTTATTCTCTATAGTGATAATGTTGGGAGATGAATTTTACCTAGCATTGTAAATCTTACTTTTCATTATTTCTTTTAAGTTGCTATAATATCAATACTTTTAAATAATAGTTAAATAATGGAATATTTTGAGAATAAAATCATAGGATTAAGAATCACAGAGAACTTAGATGTGTTTAAATATTAGATGAATGAACTCTCCTGAACAGCTCATCGGTAATCTTTTTCGGTACCTCTTTTCGGTTTCATTTCTCCAGGTAAAAATTCACTTCTATTTTATGCACTTAAATGATGTTCCCTTTCTGCTGCAATATCATTATTTCACGTCAATCAAGAACATATATGAAACGAAATACTTAATTGATGCAATTTGAAACATATTTTCGTTGAGATTTCATTGTAAATGATTCATCGAAACGTTGCGCAATTGATTTAGTGTTTGGGTTTACGTTTAGATTAACATCTATTTTGTCTTTCACGGTGTGTATAGTTCCTCTCCTGCATTATATATGCTCGGCTCAGCTATGTAATATATCGCGATAAATTATGTATTTGAGCTTGCTTTGTATGCCAATAGAATTTATGATGACGTTGAAACACCTCTGATGTAAAGTTTCTATGAGAATTTTTCCAATCAGGATGCATAGGACATAGATGCTTATCGCACGGACATTAGATTCGTAAAGTTTGCAAAAATGTATATTCTTGTTTACCGTCTGCAACAATATACCAATTAATATAAATTACATTTATATTCGTTCTAGACGACTATGTATTCTTATTTTAGCCAGGATAAAACTTTGTCCGTGCTTTGGAAGCACGTACTTTCGATCACCCCTATGATGCACTCCTGGACACTATCACTGAATTGTTTTCACAGTCACTGTGCATATGCAACAGTAAAAGATTAATGCATGCTGTTAGTCACTAACTTCACCCTTTCTCTTCCTCAGACAAGGAACATATTACTCGGTCTTAATGTTAATTAGCTTGAGGTCATGTATGAGTTTGTAATCTGCTTGACAAAGCAAATTATTTTTGTTCAGGTCAGTGGTCCCATTCCTGCCACCCTCATTGCTTTTCGAGGACTTCTGTATTAGTGGACATGTTCTCCCGTCCGACGAAAAAAATGAGAAATAATGCACTTTCTCAAACGACACATCAACACCATCGTCATACTTGCATTTCCTCGTTAGAAGAGTCTGAGTACAAAGTTGTCCACAGGCCAATCTAGCCTATGCATTTTTAAGGACGGCCTTCCGAGAACTTTGAAAATACATTTCAACACACTCTTAACCATAGTTCATGCATACTGAGGTAGTTCCTGGGTGGGAAATTTTAGGTAACTTACTCGCTTACTGAAAGACGAGCAAAGATTGTCAACGAACTATTAAACTCACCTTTCGAAAAATACTTCAGATACATTTGTAACCGTGACAGTTCCCGAGTTGAAAGATGTCGACGGACTAAATGTCGGAAAGACGGGTAAATTAAAATGTGCTATGCAGCTTTGGTCTCACCTCGCCGAAACTTTTCAAGCAAATTCCAGACCACAAAAGAAATCTGAGTACCTACTAATTTGCTATTTGTGGACGGGCTCCCGGCGTCGGGAAGTGGCGCTCCCATCGCTCAGTCAGTTTTACTGGCTGCAATCAGCCCTGGAAGCTGCCAACATCGTTGCTGCCTATGGGTAGTCCAACAGCAGGGCCAGAGTGCTTCTCTGTTGATAATTTTTACTTCCCACTAGCGTAGGGGATTGGCGACCCCATCGCAGGTCTATGGAACGCAACGTGATGACACCATCACATAGCCCGAGCAGCAGACCATCGCTTCTCGTATACGGCGTAGGGAAATGGCGACCCCATCGTCCAGCTGGCTTATGCTGGTTGCAATCAGCCAACAACGGCGTAGGGAATTGGCGACCCCATCGTCCAGCTGGCTTCTGCTGGCTGCAATCAGCCCTCGCAGCTAAACATCTACGCTGCTTGAAAGGAGGACCAGCCGAGAGGATTTCATTTACATTCACCCCATTTTTCATCCATTGATGAATCATTATTTCTTCTCCTCTTGTGCTGTGAGTTGCGCCTCCGCGCAATGACCAAGGATGTGACAGGATGTATTTGCATTGACGATGGCCCCTGGGCTCAGGGGAAAGGGGGCGGAACAATTGGATAGCGCCTAGTTCTTAACAGCAGATTCTTGAATGGTCTAGCTCGTTGAGACTAGGAAGTGCGCCATTGGGGAGCTCTTCGGACCTTTGGTCTTGCAAACTCTTGGGGGAGTGGGTGTCCCAAGTATCCATCAGTCGGGAGTACAAGGGATTTCGACGCCAAGTCATTGGACTTCGCCTCGATTTCCAGCTTGCTGACAAGGGTGATGAGGGTAGTACCCGGCAGCCTCGTTGGCTCCTCAGAACGAAGACGGAGAAGTGTGGGCATTCACGGCTAAAATTCATCATGGCTCCACCATATCCTACAAGTCGCCTTCGCGCACAGACAAAGAAAAGAAGAAGATCAAGAGACAGAATGAAGAGAAAGTCACTGAAGATAATAGAAAGAAGGCGCATATAGTTACCGAAATAACCAGTGACACCGCAGCGAAAATCGAAGTAGAGGAACAGACAAGTATCGTACCGACTATCACACGATATCTTGTTATTAAAGTAAAGCGTGAAGCAAAGAATCCAGGTGGTTTGAAGGGGTTATCCCCTTTCATCATACAAAAACAACTGAATGAAGTTGCCGGCGAACTTGCACATGTTAAAAAGCTTCGCAACGGCACCTTTCTCGTGGAGACATCCACTAACTAATCTCTTAAAATTGAAGACCCTAGGACAATTCGAAGTTCAAGTTGAACCGCATCGTCAACTAAATTATAGTCAGGGTGTAATATCTTGTTGGGACTTGCAAGATGTCTCTGAAGAAGAGATTGAAGATGAACTTGCCAGCCAAGGTGTAGTCAATGTTCGTCGAATTAAAACAAGAAAGAGTTGAGAACTGCAACCCACGAGTTCGTTAATTTTGACGTTTGCCATGCCACAGCTCCCCAAGGACGTGAAGGCAGCATTCTATTACTTACCTGTCCGTCCGTATATACCGAGTCCGCTCCGCTGTTTTAAATGTCAGCACTATGGACACACCAGCACGTCGTGTAAGGCGACCTCTGCTGTATGTGCAATATGCGGTACCAGTAGCCATGGTGCGGATCCTTGCACATCACTGAAACCTCAGTGTGTTAACTGCAAGGGTGATCACACGGCCTGGTCGCGTGACTGTCCGGTATTTAAAGAAGAAAAACGCATTAGAGAGCTGTTGGTGATAGAGAAAATATCTGCTGGAGATGCAAAACGTCGCGTAAAAGCGTCGCGGAGTCTCAGCGCACCCTTCCCTCTGGTGCGTGTTCACATGTTGTAGCCAGACTCGCAGTTAAAACTGTCTCGGTTGGTACCCAGGCAGTTAATGTACCAACACAAATAGAGTTTGATTTGCATGACGACCTTCCGAAGCCGCCCACAGAATCGGAGACCCCTCGAAATATGCCGACGCAGAGTCAGGGACAACACACGCCTGTGCAGAGCTCTAGAGCTCCACGGGTTAAGACTACTTTTAGTCCCTATAAAGTCCCGAAATTAGTTCGAACTTCGCCTCTCGCTACAAACATTAAGACTCTGACGAACATTTTGTCTGCTCAATTAGGTCAGGAAGAGTCTGCACATACTATCGATGAACCAAGTTCCTCTTTGGCTTCAGACATGATTCAGGACCACCTGATGGATATAGATTTTAATCTCGTGGGAAGGAAAGGGAAACCTAGGTATAAACCTAAACTTAAACGGTAATCTTTTACTTGTTTTTCTAGAGTTTTATGATTTCCGTTTATTTTATATGATTATGCTCCTTAGCTGTTAAGTGTTATAATGTAGTTTTGTTTTATCTTGTGAAGTCCCATTTACAGGCTTCCATTAAGTTTTATAGTGTAGTTTTGTTTTATTTGTAAAGGCCCATTCTGGCCATTTCGTTGTTATTTACACCAGTGGGCTGGTTGTGAAGACCTTTTACATCTTCATCTTTTTATTATTTTATTTAACAGCTAAATTTTGACATGACCAAGATAATGGGCTTCCCCGTATCGGGACGGGCGTAAGCCATAGTGCTGTTTCCGCCCATAAAATTCATTTTATCTTTTTGTGGATGGACTGACTGATGGTTGGGCGGATAGACAGAGAAGATGTATGAAATGTTGAACTATCCTCACCACGGCGTTTCGAACAACACCTCAAAAAACATTTAACCTAATTACTTCCCGAGTTAGTAGTTCCTCAGTTAAATTTCTCGAAAGACTAACTGAGTTACGGCCCAACAAAGATATATGATCTGTGAGTATTAAACTGTCTTGTCAATACATATTCAATTACACCTCAGTCAACTTCCTTGCACTTTTAGCTTCTAAGTTGAAAGTTCACGAGAGACGTACAAACAGACTTAAAACTGGGAAATAAGAGTTCTCAGCTTAAGTTTACTCCCAGTAATTTCTAGCCGAGAAAAACTACATGAATCTACGCCTATTACTTTCCTTCCGAAAATAAAGCACTACACTAAAGCGCTGTCTGTCCTTGTCCTCAATGAATGTAATCCTTAAGACATGCGATTGTCTTAAGAAGATAGCGGCATATCTAGAACATTTAAGGGAAACATAAAATAAAAGAAGATAAAACAAAATATCCGTTTTGATTAATAAGAAAAGGAGTTATTCCCTATTAAAATTATAATGTTTTAAAATTTTCCCGTGCATAGCATGATGACCATACTATAGAAGACAATTTGAATTTTTATTTATGGCCTAAGGCTCAGGCCGACGTCGAAAACAAGTCGCTAAATCTGTGGATTTGTTTATTGTTTATCTAAGTAATCGAAATATACTAACTCTCGATTAACTGTCTTGTCAACGTTGATTCTGGTCGCCACGAAAGGAAAATACGACAACAATTACATGTTTAATAGACATACACAATTCTGATATCCGATGGTGATCTCATTATCATTACTGCTCCCACATTGTAGCTGTTATGACGATCTGGTGTTTCTGGGTTCCTATGTGGAAGTTATGTCTCAATTTTTCACTTAAATAATAACAATAATAATTTATTTCTGAACTTTACAGAAGCTTATTCTAATTTCGAAATACATGAGTTATGTGCGTTATTCATAGCAGCACTACAAAGGACACTATTCATTTCTAAATTTCTTTTTAAATGTTATATTCTTCCTTTAATCCAGTTTATTCCTTGCTTATCTTCAACAATCCCTCCATAATCACATCATCGCTCACGTCGAAGAACAGATAAGACCTGCAAGTGTCAACTCGTCCGTATGGCTCCCTGTATTGAGGCGACATTACGTCTTTGAATTGCTATGCTCTTTCTTTGAATTAGGAAGGTACTTGCTCTGCCATCACCAGATAATTGTTTGATAATTATCATATACTGGTTTGATGGGTGCAAAAATCTTCTATATAAAATGGGTCCCCTTGTTTCCCCATCAACTACAGGATTCAATATCAATGGTTACGAAATGGTACTTTGCTGTAAGATTGCTGTATTTTCTCTGTATTGAAAGAAAAGGAAGGTTGGAAAGAGCGAACGTATCTGGGCATTTGAAGTTCCTAATTAGCGGTTTGCCTCTCTTCCATTGTAACAGAGTCATGTCATTTAGTTTTTTACCGTCTATTCTGCTACATGCTATTGGTTCTCTTATTACAGATATGCTAGCTGCTATTAGTTTTGTCATTACAATGTCATTAACATTTGAGTGACGAGGGTGTCGATCTGCGCTTTTGAAACAACAAAGGCTGTGTAACACTATTTAATTTACTTTACTTACTGCACTCGTACATGCCTAACATTTGTGACTTTCACATATATCTGCATCCAGGCGAATCGCTACTGCTATTTGGAAACATTCATTACTTAAGTGAAGGCCGAGAGGGAGCGAAGCCGAGAACCGGATTCTAAGGAAGAAACTGCAATTAATCTGATTTTGTCTTCTAGTTTATCTGCAGACTGAAGTAAGAAAGAGAGTTGTGATTTGATAATGAGTTAATCCCATATGAATAGCTTTATCTAGTATAGAGTACGGGTAAACATGAACCAGCTAATAACGACCAATTTGCAGAACAAACATCAGTCTCAGAATCCCCATAAGAAAGAATATTATTTTGGAGAAGTGATTTTATTAGGTTTTTTGGAACCATACAATGATAACAAGAAGGTGGGAATAGCCAACTCTAAACCTCGACAGATGACTAATCTCCGAAAATGGACTGGTAGAGAGGCCTGAAGCTATGTGATCAGGGAGGAAACAATTCATTATGGATTTTAATCCATAGTTAATGCTGTTATCGTAATGTTCGATTTGATTTTATTATCTCCAAGAAGGCAAGCAGTGCCGAAAATATAACAATCTTGGTATGGGGAATGAAGTTCTTAATAATTAAAAAGTTGAATTGCGGAGTTTCATGAAAGACGTGAAAAATACATCCCAAGTTTGGCGAGTTTTCAATGAGTAAATTATGTTTTCTATAGTGATACTCGCTATAATTGAACTATTTTTGCTTCGTGGAAAGTAAATATTCCCAGAGAGACTAATTTGTACACTTGATTTTTATTTTATGACTTTTATGCTTCTAAGGCTCAGGTCAGGATAGGAGATTGGGAAAGAACGTGTGATGGTTTTGGCCAGGGCTTAACTTGAATGTGCCGTCCCGGTACTTGTCTTGTGTGACAGAAAAATCGCTAGGAAACCTACGTGAGGATACTTGTCCGCCGGGATTCAACCCACTGCCTCCTTCACGAATGATATGCCAACGCTCTACCACTGACCTACATCTGCTTGGTTTGTATTCTAGAAAATATTGCGTACTGAAATATACTACTAGGATGGTTGCCCAAATACTAAATAATTTGGAGTATGCCATTTAGGGCAACAGGGTTTCATTTCTTTAGCAATATAATTTTGAATTACCTGATATTTAAAAGATACGTGGGAGTTCTATATTAGAAAAACAAACCTTGGAAGCTGATTTATATACGCCAAACAAAAAGAATCACGTTTGAATAAGTAATAAATAATCCGTAGTTTTGGAAATAGATACTCTTACAACTGACATTGCATTCTGATCATTGTCGTAGTACTACGATCATTGTCGTAGTATCACGATATATAATTGAGCTTCGCTCGCTACCGGTCTCTCAGCTCACACCTGTTCACCCTGTCCTTTTATTTTAATTAACCTTGTATGAGGTTTTTGGACCGAGTGATCATTAATTGTCGTCTAGTGATAATGTTTGTGGTGGAGAAGGTTTATAAAGTAAGAGATTAACATAAGGTTTAGGGTTTCCATAGTAATGGTACTAAAAAAAAAAAAGATATATGTATTTCGCGAGAATGGATGGACCCATTACATGGAAAACCGGTATTTTGATAGAGCGAACAATCCTCCAGATATTAGCAGTACCAGACTTTCCACATTAGTATCATTTGCATGATAACTAGACTCAATTACTAAAACTAACATTTGCGCCTCATCGTAAAACATTTAGACTAATTTGCTTGAAACTTGGGATGATTGTATAAGACATGACATTAAGTGACATTAAGACTTGAACCACATGCTAGTGTCAAACTATTTACCATTTATATGGTAACGAGACTGAATTATTAACTATATACCCACCACTACGTGAGAATCAAGGAACCGATTAATTCCAAACTTCACATTACTACGAAAGAAAGCACCGTTAAGGTTTCAGCTGCACTAGAATGTGAAAATATATTTTTTCCATAGTAACGATGTTCTCTAACAACACACATAATTATGGATACATACATACACTATCTGGTGTCCAAGTTGTACTTTCGAAGTGGAATAATCTATGATTAACAAAGGATAGCAAATGAAGCCTGCGATTTAACTAAAACTTCCATAAGATCAACCGTGATACACATTTTGGCGTTCAGCCGACGTCGTATCCGTAATGACGATCTCGTAAGAGGCTGCAAATGCATGTATGTATATGTGGTTTGTATGTATGTGTTTGTATATGTAATTTACCTTATTAATCCTACAATGCACAGTGAAATACGTGTTTATGTTATAAC
>JAGDQP010029842.1:0-23066 GCA_022664845.1 Lepisma saccharinum | reverse complement strand
TATACCATAATATTCGCTACCTAAGTCACTCAAGAATAAATCTTTTCACTGAACTCGCTGTAAGAAATGTTTAATTTACAAATTCTTTTCCTTTTTAGTGGCAAGCTGGTATACTGCTCCTCGTTTCCCGCCATCTTAATTGTTGGTTACCATCTTATGAATCCTAAAATGTTACAATAGGCTTACCATAAGTAAATATTGCTGCCATCTCTGGAGCACAATTTGAAGTCGAACAACATTAAACGACGCGGTATGATTCCTTTCCATCGAGTGCTGAATAACTCAAAAAATAAACATTTGTGGGTTACCATGTTTTTTGCCTCACACTCTTCATTTCTTTGACGGTCTCTTTTGTAAGTCTGAATCTTGTGAAGAAATCAACATCGTCCCAATTTTTCAAAATAGTTTGGACTTCTCCGGATTGTTGGAATGCGCCTCGAATTAAAGTATTCTAAAAACATTCCGTACGAAGAGGATGCATCTGAAATCACATGCAACATATTTCACAAAATGTTTTAAACTCAACAGCTTGCGTGCGATTTATTAGAACACATAAGTTCCCAGTCATAGTGAACACAGCAGACGACGTACGATATCAGCCGGTAAGCTTCCCATGATGCTGCGTTGCCACATAGTACCCTCTGGCCTTCTACTGTAGAAAGCTGTGGGCAAAACCTTCAATTGTCTTCAATAGCAATGTGCGTGTGAAGTGACACATCGTTTGAAAGAGCTGTTGAATCTTTCAACAATAATGAAATTTGTTTGGAATATCAGTAAGAAGTCTGTGAGATATTGCGGGTTGACAATTTGAAGACTGGAAACAGGAAAGATCGTTATCGAACTAGTATGCCTTAGTAAACAGTTATTTCGTTTGTCACTAGAGGTCATCTAACACGTTATTCTGTAAAGGATTTGTTTCTATTGAATATAAATCTGAAATTAAAGAAAAAAACCTTGATATATTTGAAATCGAGAACGTTACAAATGCTTTGTAAATGTACTTGGGAATAATTCAATGTTAATAAAGAAACAGTACCCCAACAGAGGAAGATCATACTGTCCAAACGTGTACAGTTGTAAGGATCTGCTTCAGGTCACTGGTTTGCTCTTGAATCCTCGGGTTTGTGCGAACCTCATCTTGTGGTAAATTAAGGAGTGAAATCACGTGATAAACGATTGCGTATTATACATGTACGTTATTTCCTAATAGAGAAATGTTGTGCCAGAAATATATATACAGTATGTTTTAAAATTACATCGACAAGTTTACAACGCAATTTCTCCTAAAGTATTGAGTCAAATTCAAAACGAATACCATTTTTGTAATTACCCACATAGCAAAATGATGTCCCAGGGATATCTGACGGACCTCCTGGCAGGATATCGGGACGTCCTGTTAGGGTCCCGTTTACATCCATGGGGCGTATAGTTATAATTAATCCTTCGTATAACAATACGAAGGCATATCCTTCGTATAGTTATAATTAATTAAATAATAATAATAGTAAGGTCGATTTAATTTATAGAAATTCCAGGTAGGTAATCCCGCACGGCTTTCCGAAGGACATCCAGGGGACCTCCATACGGGATGAACTGTTTGTATTGCCCACAGAGTTATCCCACGGACGTCCTTAGGACATCGCTATGGGAGCAGGACCATTCTGACGGTAATGGGATCTAAATGGGACGTCCCAGGGACGTACTCTGCTATGTGGGTAGAATCGACGTAGCTTTCAAATGATATGCCACTCGACTCTGTTGCCATGTAAGAAAATTGAAGGTTTTTGCCACTAGACCGTGGAGGATGGGGTAGTAATATTTCGTCCCCCTCGAAACTAGAGCTGACATGTTTCGGGATTTTTCAAACAAACCACTCTGTTACGAGGTAAAGAGGGTGGCAACTTTTAATTGCACCACGCTGTATATATGTAAGATGATAAAAATGGTAGAAATGAATACCAAGACAGGGACTTCACAAATACAACAAAAGCGACAACGTTTCGCAAAAGCGTTTGCACATGATAGGAGAGAGCATGGACAGAGCGGACTGGTGTTAACGAGACGCCATGTTGCCAACTGATACTGGGCAACAGTGTGGCCAGGTTATGGAGGCGAGAAAATGACAAGGTGTTTCTGAGAAAACACCCAATGGAGAAGCAAGTGCGGAGGTACTAGGAGTACGTAAGGGGATTCCTAAAAGAATCAGGGTGAAGGGTGAAATAATAATACAAAATAGAATAACAATGCAACTAGAGACAGAACGAGGAAGAGAATGGAAAAAGAAGAAACTGCGCTGCGGGGGGTTACAGACAGTTGAGGCCGAGTTCGTGGTTCTCGTAAAGGATAGAGATGCACGTCTGGTCCAGTCTCTTACATATATGTGCAGCGTGTGTTAAAATTACATCGACAAATTTCTGAAGGTGATTCCTCACATCAAAACAAGACGAAAGTTCCACTGACAAATTCTCGTAATGTGCATAGTTTCGGAGCCAGAGGCTACCGAAAGCATGGGAAAATAAACTTTCATCTTGTTTTGATGTGAGGAATAATCTCCAGAAATTTGTCGATGTCATTTTAAAACACACTGTATATATATATATATATTTTACCGCAATTACACGTAGGCCTAACTTCATAGACAAACCTCCATATCGTCGTAGGGAAAGTCAATACGACGTGTGTGCATTTTGTTAGGACTGTGAACTTAGCATCGTGTTTTTCAGCAACGAATTCAAAATACAGTAGGCTCGTCCCCAGCACTGTTTGAAGTCCTTTGAGGTTCAGTGTTGCAAACTATCTTTAGTTAATATAATAATTATTAGTACTATTACTACTAAATAATGTATACTATGGTACTGGCATTATTACTAGAGTAATAATAAGTATAAGTCGACCAGAATATGAATAGACGTGGCAAGTTTTGGAACAACCGATGAACCATGCCGAAACAATAAAGACGCACAGATGTGTTACTACTCTTCGCCTCTCGCTTGAAGTGTTGCCATCCAAGAAATTTTGTTGCTGGTTGTTTTGTATTAATTTTAGAACCAAGATATTAATAATTACATTACAGTTACAATATATTGATTATTGAGAAGCTATATTTATTGTCCTTGTAATCCACATATGGGAAGAAGATTACATATGACTTGGGTAAGTTAAATAAAAACTCTGTTAATAAAAACTTATATGCTTGCTACTCTCGCAACCCACCTCTTGTATCTCTTTAGACAGTTTTCTAGTTTCTACCTTGAGATACGCTAGCAAGAGTTTTTACCCAGGCTTCATGGCAGAGGTGTAACTACATATTAGGTCCCCACCCCGCAAGAGAATACCCATGGCCGAAGTTCGATTCGGTCCACTGAGAGGCTATTGTGAAGGGCTCCCCGCATTGCGGGCTTTTGCGACATAGTAGTTACACCCCTGCTTCATGGTCCAGGCGGTAGCGTACTGGACTTCGGAGCGGCAATGCGGAGGTACGCGATTGCGACTTCAGAGGTCGGCCATCGTGACATTTTTGTCTAGGTTTGTCCTCAGCCACACCAGGCGAATGCCGGGATGATACCTTCGCAAGAGGCTTGTCGACTATCTTCCCTCATGGTCATTGCAAATACTTCACGAAGATCCCTTCTTATATTATCCTCCGCGCGTCATCTAGGTCTTCCCACAGGTCTCTTTCCCTCCGGCTTTCCAACCAAGATGGAATATAATCATCTTTCCTCCCCATCCGAGCTACATTGCATACCTACCCAAGTTGTTGTGATTTCATTATTCTTACAGCATCGGTGGATGAAGTATTTAAACTTGGGTACTTTCTCTATGTTCTCGTTCTTAGTTGTTATGTTCTTAGCCACACTTTTGTTAATAAAATATAATTTTGGAAGGTTAGATGCATAATTGTACAACAAAGTAAATAAACGGGGTGAAGATATAACTGGAAGACTGTTTGAACGCTATACAATTCCACGCCCCTTGACGGATTAGAATAAAGTAATGGTACATATATTCCTTAGTACTGAGCTACCTAGCTCAGTGGTAGAGCATTGGCGTAGCATTCGGGAGGTCACGGATTCGACTCTAGCGGACGACCATACTGACAGGATTTTCGAGGGTTTTCCTCAGTCACACCAAGCAAATTCCGTGATGGCACTTTCAACGTAGGTCGTGGCCGACACCTTCCCAAATCCTTTCTTCTCCTACGGCTCGAGTCTTAGATGCCTAAAGGCCATAAATGACATTAAAAAAATGTTCCTTAAAACCTAGCGAGATTAACTATAGCATTATAAGATTGCCCCCTCCCCCCGAAAGGGTTAAACGTGGATGAAGTGCAACTCGGAAACCACTGGAGTTAGAAATTTGATATTTGACATGAAAATACTTTGTTTCAATCCATTACCAATAGCTATCTTAAGTTTTGATTCGACATCCCCGATGATGGGGCGAAAACCTCTTAAAGAGTGGAATATGAGAAACCGAAAATTGTTAAAGGTTAGAAACTTGAAATGGCTATTCCTTAAGACAAAAAGCAATAAATGACAAATGTTACAAGTCGACAAGTCTGCACTGTGACTTTCAGATGCAACGACCTTTAACCTTGGAGAAGTTTCTTTGCTTTCCGCCCCAGTGATTCCCTTTCGTGTAAAACATGCTGTTAAGCTCCTAAATGATATTTCAGCCCCTCCCACAACTGCTAGAAGGAAGCAGTCAGCTCACACAATAGTAATCTCACACAAAAGCAAGTTTCATAGTTTTAAAAGAGTATGTTTTATGGTATACTTTCCCGACTACACCTTTGGTAACACTGTTTATGTCCTTGGCAAGACATCTGCTGCAGCGTATAAACAACCACTAGCGACCTCACCCTCGTGTCTATTCCTACTCTGGTCGGCTTATACCTTGTGATATTTGGAGACTTCCAATATTTCTATTTGTACTATTACTTTCATTAGAACTACTACTGCTACTCATAATAATCATAATGTCAAATGCCATAGTATGCATTATAGTACTAGCACTACTACTACTACTAATAATAAATGATAATATCTATTAACTAAATATAGTTTGCAACACTGATGTTTAGAGTTCTTCAAATGATGCTGGAGACGAGTCAACTACATGTTGAATTCGTTACTGAAAAACGCGATGCTAGGTTCATAGTCGTAAAAAGATTCACATACGTGTATATTGACTTTCCCTACAACGATACATATTAGTAACTCTCATACTATTAGAGAGATGAAGCGACCCTTCCATGTGAAAGACCGATTGATGCAGTGTTGCCAATTAAATTTAAAAAATAACTAGATTTCTAGTTAGACACTAAATTTGAGTTGTTAACACTGACCAATTTTTTTTCATCGAATCGAAAAATAAAAAGATTTGCAATATTCGTCACATTCTAAGACGTTTAGTTAAAGAATACTTTTTGCTCAAAAATCTAAAAATAATTTCACAAAATATTCCCGAAATTTTGAAATTTTAGTGACTTACTCATTAACTAATAACAATAAGCTAAATCGTTAAAATGGAAACAATGTTGAATAAAGGATTAAAACTAAAACTATTTTCGAATAAATTATGGGCTTTTTAAGGGTTACGATAATGTTTAAAGAACTTTAATATTTATAATTAGATAATAAATATATGCAAATTTTCAGCAATTCATAATACAGGATCATCGAAAAAGATTGTCGGGATTATAAACTGTTGTTATAAAAAAACATCCTCAGTGGATATATATGTGTGGTGTCTTAAAATGTTCAGGAATGTTCGAAGTTTTCGACCTGTCTGGGCGCCATTTGTAACTGCAGATGATGATGTCTCCTGCTACGTCTTCTGGTTCGTGTCGAGAGTTACAGTTGTAATTGCTACAGTGATTATCTGTATAAGTTGCTGGATGTTTCTTATCTTTTCAGCCTACACAATGTTTTAAAGGTGTTTCCACAAAGACAACAAAATATTTTTTAAAGATATACTTTTCTTAAACAATTCGTACTAAAAAGAAAAACAAATAATTTTGTTTATGCATGATTAAAAAGAAAAGCATGGCGCGCTCTCTCATATACGGTCACTTTATAAATTCTTCAATTGGCACGCCCCAAGCTTTTTATTCATGCATAAACATTTTTTTTTTACTTTTTAACACTAATTCTTTAAGAAATGTATGTCTTTAAAAAGATTTATTATTATTATTTTTTTCGAGTTATTTCGGCGTTAGGATACTTTTCCCTCAAGCTAATATTTTGTGACCCAATCCTAAAGTCTTCTGCAACCAATCAAACGACAGATCGTTGCAGGCTAGTATTTACTTAAGGATAAAGAAGAACATATTTTTAAAAAAATAAAGTATACTGTTAAAATATATTTAAATATATGAAAGTAACAATAGAATATTGTATTGTCATCCGACTTACGTCGCTGTGCAAAATTTCATCATTGTAGGGCTTCGGAAAATGAGTAACCGTTCCAAGATTTGAGAACACCACGAACCATTGTCTACTAAAGAAAGGAATGTAAAAAGTCCAGTAGTGATAGGTCTGGGTTTCGAGGTGGCCAGGGTATTTCTCACCCAGGCATTTGGGAATCTCTCATTTAAAACATGACAAACAAAGCAAAGAAGAATGTGAGTCATCTCGAAGCCCAGACCTATCACAACTGATCTATTTTGTCAGGGAACTCAGTAAAAAAATATTACTCAGACTGAGAAGATACGGAACATCGGGCAACTTAAGAAGAGAGTCGTTGCAGTAATTGCAACTTCAACTCCAGACACTATTCAGAAGACGTGGCAGGCCGCAGGAGAGAATATCGTTTAGACGTCTGCAGAGCCTATAGATCACGCCCATATCGAAATGTACTAAGGTAAATTCAAAACTGAACATTTTGACACAACTTACATGTGTATATCCATTCACGATGTTTCTCATAATAACAGTTTATCAGGTGCGTAAATATGAAACCGGAATTTATGTACAGAAAAGACACAGTGATTGGATAACAACGCTAAGAACTATTTTATTCGAAGTATTGGCCATCGTTAGCGATACATTTCTGCCATCGCTCCGGCAATGTGTGCTGCAAACCAGTCATCAAGCCATTTTCGTAAGATGTGAAGCGCTGGTCAGCAAGTGCGTGTCCCATGGATGCAAATAAGTGAAAATCGGAAGGAGCTAAGTCTGGTGAGTAAGCCGCATGCGGAAGGATTTCCCAGTGAAACGTCGCAATCGTTTCCTTGACCAGTTTTACTGTGTGGAAGGATGCATTATCGTGAAGCACAATCACTTTATGTTGTCTTCGGTCATATTCTGGTTGTTTTTCACGCAAAGCTTGATGCAAATCGATCATTTGTTGTCGGTAACGTTGGGTATTAACGGTTTCGCCAGGTTTCAGCAGTTCATAATAGATCACTCCCTTCTGATCATACCAAACACAAAGCATTGTCTTCCGTCCATAGCGATTTGGTCTTGCAGTTGATGTCGCCGGTTCTCCTGGAGTTACCCATGATCTTTTACGCTTAGGATTCTCGAAATAGATCCACTTTTCGTCACCAGTCACATTCGATGGAGAAACTAATTCCTTTTGTACCTGGCGAGCAGAATTTTGCAAGTGTTTTTTTTTTCGGGTTTCCTGCTGTCGTTCAGTCAATGCATGTGGAACCCATTTTTCCACCTAATGGATCTTGCCCATGGCCTTTAAACGTATGAAAACTGCTTCTCGTGTCGCATTTAATTGATCCGCGAGTTATTGTTGCGTTTGAGCGTCATCCTCATCCAACAAAGTTTGCAATTCGCTGTCTGCAACCTTTTTCGGTGGTCTTCCACGTTCTTCGTTTCTCACGTCAAAATCGCCACTTTTGAATTTTGTAAACCACGCATAGCACTGTGACTTACCAAGAGCATGATCACCGTAAGCTTCGACAAGCATGCGATGGATTATGCAGCAGTTTTCTTCAAATGGTAACAAAAGTCAATGCTGTCCGCACGTCGTATTTTGTAGGTACAAATTGCGCCATGTTCAACGCTATTAAACACTACACTATGACATGAAACTTGTCTGGTTGTGAGTTGCAAATCGTTATCAGCCGTCAAAACAAGCAAGTGGCGCCAAGGACGCAGTTTTACGGTAACCACAGTGACAGCTAACGCCGTCTATGCACAAATTCCGGTTTCATATTTACACACCGGGTATAATCCCGGCAATCTTTCTCGATGACTGTATTATTTAATGCAATATAGTTTTAACTTTATTTTTGTTGTTGTTTACTAATTCGAAACCGGACAGGTTTTCTTAAAGGAAGTGATTTCAAATATGCATTGGGTTATTGGAATATTATTCAATGGCAATGAAATTAGTGACTAGATATGTTGGCTTCGGATATTAACGACATCCATGTTTAAAGTGGGATCCGGAAGTTTGGGTGCAAGGGAATTTCGGAGTAAAGGTTAAAATACCTTTCGGCTATATAAAGACTAGTAAACTATAAAGGTGACCTTATTAATGATCAGTAAATACCCATACTGATGTACTAATTAATGGAATTATTCGAAATTAAAAATTTTCTGTAAAAATTAGTTTTGATATCGTGAATGTTCGAAATTTTACTTTCCTTTTGTGCCTATATTTATCAGAAGAAAAAAATGCTTACAAATTAAAAGTATACCTCTATGAAATGTGGGACTCTTTTATTCTTAGAATGAAAGAGAGTTTGTGAAAAAAAAGCAAAGGTTGTCCACTTAGAAATCAACCACCTTAAGTCCTCATTACACATTCTCAACTTTGATTCTGGTTCAATATCTTTAATGACATTTCCATGGCTGAGTGTACACTTTAATGAGGTTGATCCTTCTTTTCAACTTCACTGAGAACACTATTAAGGATAATCTAAAGTAACAATATCCAACGAAAGATGGCAGCACTACCTCCGTATATGTCTAATGTATTTTCACTGGTACTCCAAATTTCATTGCTTCTCCTACAAATACAAGTCTAGAGAGTTCAAACTTTCAGGAAAGAAAGTTCATAACCAATTCAAAGAGCATGATCGATGCTGATTTTTAATTTTCTTTTTTGTTCATTGTTGAAAGAGCTTCATTGTTATAGGTTTTGATATTCACAACAACAATGAAGTGATTTCAACAATGAAGGTAAATAAAAATAAAAAAATCGGTATCGATTATGCTCTTGAATTAGTTATGGACCTTCTTCCCCGAAAGTTTGAACTCTCTAGGTTTGAATTTGTAGGAGCAGCAAGGAAATTTGGTGCAACGATAAGAATACATTAGACATATACACAGATATTACTGCCATCTTTTGTTGGAGATCGTTGCTTTAGATTATCCTTAACTAAATATAAGGGATAGGTAATAGAAGATGATGTTTTTATGTACCTGTTAATTATGCAAGTATGCATACATACGGAGTATGCAAGCAACAAGCATACACCTACCTCTCGCTAACAATGAGACTGATATTTGTACTCTCGTTGAGTGGAATGTAATATACTTAATTGCATGATAATGGAACATGTAATCTAAAATTGATTTACATACAAATTCTATAATATCTACCATTACTGCTTTCTGACCTTCCCTTGTGAGGCTTGATCAACATTCTTAATATAAGCGAAAATATATTCGTTGAAAATTGATTATTTACAACTGAACAGGTTCTTGGGGTCGGGAAACTTGAATAACGTTGTAATAATATGGCTACTAAAAATTTCTTATATTTTAACTTCGTCCTTTTATCAATGTTACAAGAAACATCATTAATTAATATAATTCTTGCAGCGAAACATCCTTGACCCGTTTAAAACTTTTTTTTTTTTAAATATTAAAAGTAGTGGATTATGAATCGTTCTGCTCCTTCGCCTTTAACAATAGTATGCAGCAGAATTTTTAAAGCCTTTTAATACTCAAGGATCGGTAATGTGCCAGGTTTATTTGACGTTCAAAAGATAACAGCACATCTTAAATTCTATTTATTTTAGAAAGGAAATATGAACTTTAATCTCAATTATGAACTGTTAAAATCAACAAAAAAGAAATAGTGTTAAATTATTAAATGGATTCATTTGCCGAGGGCCGGTACCGGTCCGCGGACCAGCGTTTGAAAACCACTGGTATACAGGGTGTTATAAAATAACACTCGATAAATACACTTCACGATATTTCTGACGTGAAAGACTCGAAGGTCCCGGATTTTAATCCCAGCTGGGATGTGAATTTTAACTAGCATCTCATTCATGCTCGTGAAGGACCGAAGTCAAAGTTATTAAAATGGCCCGTACAAAATACGATTTACATTTTTTTCCCTCATATATAAATAAGTAAAGAATTAAAGATCATTGAAGGGGTATAAATGCTTTGTTTCGGCGCTATAGACTGCCGAAAGCGTGGAAAAACGAACTATAGAGCTCGATATTTCCAATACCATTATCGATAGATATCGGAACCGTAAAAGATTTGAGGCCTCCTGTATCCAAAAATACATTTTGCAAAATTGTGCAATGGGGGCGCAAGGGATTCCCCAAAGGAAATAAAGAATTTCTAGATATTCTCTGGAGTAAACATGGCGGGGAAATCGGCACTAATTAGACGACATTCCTATGAGTACAGATGTTAAACGTATCACTACCATCTGATCGGCCAATGACAGTCTCTTTTACTGATAAAAAAATACACCAAACTTTCTTTGAAATGTATGCACTTTACCCCTGTTTGTTGTGCAACCACGCATCTTTGTTTATAAAAAATACGCAAAGGAAATCTTGTTTGAAGTATCAACTTTCCCCCAACGGATTATTGTTACTTGCTGGAAGATACTCCAATTCATGTTTATTTCGACCCACCTTTACTTGAGAAAATGTCTGGGAATCCCCTATTTTCATTGGGGAATTAACGTTTTTACATTTAAGAAGTTAGAGCTGCGATTCTACTAAAAATCGCAAAAGTTTGTTGTCCCTTGATGGCATTTTAGTCACGCAAGCATTATTTTTATAACATAGGCTAGCAACACTAACAACTGCATTGCTTAAGTTCGGGAAAATCAACACTAATGTTTATGTCAACTTTGGTACAGGTGTAGCTGAATGGAAGCACTTTCAATAATTGATTATTTTTTTTAAAAAAATGTGCTGGCTACACTGAACAATTACACCAATCAAGACTGTTTTGGCTTTGCTTATACACACCATTGTTTGCTATTGTATTTCGCCCTTCCCCATAGAAAAACGCTTAATTTCAACTAGTAGAGAATTTAGATGTAATAGTCGAGGGAGGGTGGGAGCAACATCCCCTGTAATCCTCTGCTCCTTAAGAAACTTACTTTGCCACGTACACACTATTTTCGATATTATATTTCATCTTTCCTGTTAGAGAAACGCTTATTATCAACTACAAATTTTCCTGTAAGTATACGGAAAAGGGCCCCTCTCCGACAATTTTCCTTTGTTCCTACACGTACACTTCGATTACTTTTCGAACGACACCTCATGGTTCGAGATATATTTTTGGCATGCGCTGGCAACACTGCCAACACGGTATCTAGGGAGCGGGAACATCCGTAGTATGTTCCTATTCAGTAAAACAATGTTTATGCCAAGTGTGGTGCTATAACTAATGGAAGTTATTTGAAATAAAAATAATTTTATAGAAAATAGTCTGGCAACACTGCTAAGTGGGTTGCTTGGGAACGTATTTCCACTGGGTGTTTTTGCATTGTGTCGAATAACGTGTATGCCGAGTTTGGCGCAGCTAGGTCTAACTGAATGGAAGCAATTTCAACTCGTTTTTTTTAGAAAAGAGGCTGGCAACACTGAATCACTTCTCTAATCAGAACGGTTTCAGGGGCTCTGAGTTATTTTAGTGAAGACCTTTCCAACGACACCTCTCTACTCCTTGTAGTTCCTGAGATTTAATTTCTGAACACGGACGGACACCATGAGCAAAACAAAAGGTCCTTTTTAGCTATATAGCTTTGCTATTAACGGGCCTAAAAAATTTACAAAACGGGCTGTCGGGTCAGTTTAGGCAGGGAACTCGCCAGGATTTTCAGTTGGCAGGGTGTAAAGTCAAACTTACAGGGGGTGAGTAGTTTTTTTTTCATGGTTTTTACATTTTTTTTAAAATGAAAAAAGTTGGGGATGTGTGCTCGTGAATTTGGAGAGGTGATACCCACATTAGGGGAGTGTTGCGGAATCACTGTGTTTGGGAAATGGGAACCCTGTAATACCTCACTTAGTATGACCAATAGCAGGACTTGAACCTACATACTTCTCAGTACCGACCTGAAAACCAGAACCGAACTACTAGGCCATGGGAGGTGTGTCAAGAGAGCCGAGGAAAAGAAAGGAACCCCTAAAACAGAGTTTTGAATAAAAAAAAACGAATCGAAAACCAGATGGTGTCTGAAGAAAAAACAACGGAAACCTGTTTGGAGAAAAAAAAACGAAAATCGGGGTTTGAACAGAAAAACCGGATTGTCGATTCTTAGTTTCGTTTTTTTTAAATACCAGTTTCCGGTTATTAAATAAACCGGTTTTGCATATTCCTAATTTGTACTAATCAAACCGACAAAGAAATCACTTAAGCTTACATTTTAACAAAATTATAAGCATACTCGAAAAAACTATCAAATGCCTCGTTCATTATACATCCTTAAGTGTAATATATAATCTCATTTTATTATCTGTGACGATGCTTGTGAAGTTTTTATGCCCCCTTTTTTTGTACGGTATGCTAATAAGATTTTGCAAAAGTTCAGTGCACTGGAAGTTCACTCACATTCCACAAGTTGGCGCTCGAGTTCCACTGTATTGATTTACACTCTGTTCTGTTGTTAAATTGGTCGCGTGCCCAGCACTCATGATGCTTTTGTATATCCCGTAAATAGGAATGCTTTGAAAAATTCACGTCCACTATACATCCTTCTTCGCATTATTCTTATTTTCTTTGTGAACTAATTTCCTCCTTGTCTTTCTTTCTTTTTTTCTTTCAAAAATACGAATTGGAATTTTCCGTGTCAGTTTGATTTCTGCAAAAATTCCACTGATTGGTTCAATTGTTAATCAATTGGAATTCAGTTTACTTACAGTTCTTAGGCATCTATGAGTCAGAGCAGTGTAAAGAATACAGGACGAAGACAAGGGCCTAAGTTGGAGATCCTATCCCGGCATTTGCCTGGTGTGAGAGAAAATAACCTAATGAAACCTGAGTCAGGATTATCGGTTTCTGGTAGTGGACTCAGTAAAGCGAAGCTTATGTTGAGGTTCGGCCGCTTGGTTTGAAATGATATTAAGGTCCTAAAGGGGGTGATAGGAGCTTTGAAGGATGAAATTTTCACATAAATAAAACATTTCTTAGAAATCTCAGTATTTTGTGTTGTATAGTTCGCATATTACGGTCCCATTCATTGTGAAATTTCATTTTTACTAATTGCTAATTTAGTACGACCATAGCAGATAAACATAAATTACGAGTGTTTGAAAATAACGTATTGAGAAAGATATACGGGACGAGATGACTGAGGAATGGAGGAGATTGCGTAATTAAGAAAGAACTTCACTTACTTTACGACTCACCCGATGTTGTAAGAGTAATGTAATCGCGACGACTAAGGTGGGCAGGCCATGTAAATCGGATGGGGGAGAAACGAAGATTATACTCCATCGTGGCTGGCAAATTGGAGGAAAAGAGGCCGTTAGGAAGACCAAGACGACGTTGGGAGGGATCTTCGGGAAGTAGGAGTTTGTGATAGAAACTGGCTTGATCTTGTTCAGGATAGAATCCTATGTAGAACGTTAATTACTGCGGTGATGAACTTGTGAGTTCGATAAGCCATAGAATAAGTAAATAAATAAGTTACTAATTGCTAATTTGGATCCCTACTACCAAGGAACTAATATTTTTTGCCAGTGATTTGCATATCATTTTTAGACAAAACAGCTACCGCGTAAAGAAGCTTTCGTGGAGCCATCTTTGCTAAAACGTTTTTTCTTTTTTTCTTTACTCACTTTAATGACAATGCAATGGTTTGTTGATTGAATTTTAACATCCTAAAGTACCTGGTGAGCTATCAAGGACAGTTGAAAAAGATTGTAACTCTTTAAAAAAAAAAAAAAAAAAAAAAAAAAAAAAAAAAATGATTTTATGAAATTTAGGCATAGCAGAAAACGGAGTTATAGGCTTTTGAAACCGTCTTTAGAAGCTCATCAGCTTCTTTAGGACGTTAAGAACAATTCAAGAACGCATAACTTTCAGTCGCTTTAAGGAACGTATACCTTTCACTACTTTTGCCCAGTTCCGCTATACTGACATGGTCAATTCGGTTCCTAAGTTCTTACTAAGCCCGGAACATTGCAAAGAAATCGTCCAGGACCTAGTTTGAAGGGTACGTTCGGGCATTAAGCCTGGTGTGACTAAGGAAAACACTTGGAGAAATCTCAATCAAGATTGCCGGCGGGTGGAATCAACCCCTGGAGCTTCTGATAAGTTTATGTCACACCTTATTTCCCTTACGCCTATGCATTTTATGCAACAGATATGTGATGTATGAATTTCTTGGTTTCTGAAATGAGCAGCTGATAAAATGTCGAGAATGTACTTCATTTGAATACCCAAGCGCTTATATTAAGTAAAAATGCCATGTTTTAAAAATATATTTTATTCGTATTCCTTGTTTGTTTCATAAAAAGACACTCATGAGTTTATACTATAAACCTAGGTCGCACCCAACGACAAGGTACTGAATATTTTAATTTTATTTGTCCTTTAGGCAACTTTGGCTCAGGCAGTATGGATGACGATGAAGAAATTGATTGAATGAAGGAAGTGGTAGGAAACGGGAGAATCCCCGAGAAAACCCACGCATACCGTGTTTGTCCACAACAAAGCCCACATGGCACGAGCCGGAATCGAACCGGGGAACCCACACATCAGAGGTGAGCGCACTACAACTGATCCACAACGGCCCCAAAAACATGCAGAACTGTTTATAGTGAAAGTAGTGTGAATTCTTAGAATGTAGGGAGTTAATAAAGTGAAAAGGACCTGCCGGTCAAATCTGAAATTAGTTTCTCTAAACCTGCTTTATCTGAGACGCTAGCTTTCGTTAGAGACGTACGGACAAAGCGAAATTAATAGATAACCATTTTTTTTTTTAGGTAGGGTCCGGGGAGGTTCCGCCCAAAACCCTTAAAAGTTTCTCTTTTTGTTTTCTACTTACCTTTTTATAGTCATCTCCATTTGGAACACATTTCTTTCCGAATGATGGCTAAGATTTTGTAAGCCGTCACGAAACAACCTGAACATCTTGTGTCTTCAGCATCTTCACCCTCAGCCCTTTCCAAGTCTTTAGTCTCAAAGGAATCAGACAGCTTGCATCATAAACAGTCGTTGAATATCAATTGAAGAAATTGCATCAATGCATCACAACATGTTGCTTAAACCACGCCGACGAATGTTCACTGGATATCTTTATTTTAAGAGCTATATCTTGCGAACTGAAACGAAGGAAGCGATGTTAATAAAATTATCCAGTATGCTGAAATGAATACTAGTCACTGTTGCCAACTCTTCAAGATAAAATATCGCTAGATTATGCATTAAAAGTCACTAAATATGATTTTGCCTAATACAGACCCACAAAATTGCGATTCTCGCAACACTTAACTTACATTACACATTTATTAATAACGTTTAATGTATAAACACTTGATACCAATTAAAAAGAAACTACACTGCATTCTATTACATCGTGTCCTGTTTGTTGCGGTAAATGTTTCGTGATGTTTTTAAGATTGACAGCGTTTGAGTAGAGATTCATATTTTGCAGTGAATGTGCTGTGTTGTCAAAACATTTCCAAAGTAATTGAAAAAAATCTATAGCAACTTTTGCAAAATTCTTGTCGCCAGCCATCGCAGGATGATAAGTGTCATGCGTAGGATCACTTTGAAATGAAACGTCACCGAATAATATTCAAATTGAAAATAGGGAAATAAATCAATGTTATTAATTCCGATCTAAAGCCCGTTCGTTTTAAAGTATTTTACTCAAGACACCAAACCAAATTAAAAAAAGCAGAAGGACGAGACACGCGTTCTACAACCAGCTTCAGTGGTTGAATGATTCGAGATACAAGATTTCAGTTCTATAGAGTCAAGAGATGGTGCCGGCTGGTACTTCGCTTATATAGGGGTGCAAACATCAAAATTAATGGCAATAAGTGTTTCCTCACCTCCAAATATGAACACTGAATGCTCCACTAGAGGAATTTGCAGAAAATGGCTGCTAACTATCGAAATCATGTAGGTTTCCTTAACCTTTCCCACACTGTTAGTGCTTATCCATACAGCATCACGTATCGCTGCATTGACCAAGCCATGACATAGTAATATGCAGAGCCGACATACCATTATAGCATGTAAACTTTTGTTTTGTTCATATTGCCACCTGGAACAATCAATCGACGCCAGATGTGGTTTTACAACAGATTGCTTAGACATTATTGTGGTACACCACGACTACAACGTGGTTTGTTTGCCATCAAAAGGCTATCATTTGTTACTGGGTCATCTCCGTCACAGTTTTGCAACTTTTAATACAGTCGGATACTATTAATAAAAAAATTGTAACTGATGGGTGATGCTCGCTGCCAGAGAAGTCCCGCTGACAATGGTTCAGAACCCACATTCAACCGTAGGTCATGTTCTTAGAATGTCAAATTCATCCGATAGAACGTAGCTTATCCAGGACTCTTCGGGTAATATACTTGTCTCCGGGCAGAATACTCATAATCATTAATAAATAAATTTAGCGTATAAATTAGAGAAGGTCCAAATATGGGCTATGGTCCAAATATGAGCTAGTAGACGTTCTAGACTTGTATATGCTTGTGTAGTACTACTGACTAGTGACAAAAGTGTGAAACAGTTCCCCAAAGACGAAGGTGGTGGCGGAATTCAGTTAGCGACAAAAAAATTGAATGTGGTTGATTGATTTGTATGTTGTGCCTGTTTTCAACAATGGGAAAGTTTTATCAGGCATTGCTATTTCAGCTTTTTAAACACAATACAACGAAGTATTAAATGGTTTATAAGGTAGGTTGTATTCCTCAGAGACAACATTCGTAGTCAGTATAAAACAAAGAACTAAAAGATATTGCGTATTGACTTCTGTTGCGTCACGAAGCTACCCCTATGAATGGTCTCAATATGGGCTACCTTGCCTACGTACATCTTTATCTTAAGAGTTTCCTTCTCTTAGAACACAATACTTCGAATTTCAAACCTAGTGTAAGTCCTTTTCATATTTCAGCAGTTTTTGTCAGAAAGAAAATGTCAGAAAGAAAATGTCAGCAATCGACTTACAAAACGAGGAAGTGCTACTCTTCTAACCCATACTAAGAAACAATTATGGCTTCCTTTTAAAAGCAGGAATCTAGTAAATACAAGAAGACATTATCTTTTAGTTAAGTTTAGCAAAGAGCTGAACAATTAAAAAAATGGAATATACCTGAACGGAAAAGAAAACAAGGAACTTTAGAATTCACAGGACAAGAATCGGATTCAGAAGAATCCAGGATGATGTTTTCTGATCTAGTTCCTTGTGATAATGAAGATAGTTAGTTTGATACGCCAGCTGCAGAAGAAAGCCAGATGAAGAAGATACAAATTGTATTTTCTGCGACAGGATATTCTCTGAACACACAGGGAGACCTATGGGTTATGTGTATCATGTGTTCGAGGTGAGCACATAAAGAATGCGCTGGTGCAGAAAAGGAGGACTATCTCTTAAACATCATTTTGAACTGTTAAAATTTCTTCTTAATTATTTAAGGTAACTTTAAAGGGTAGCCTATATTTAGACCAGTGTTTCAAAAGTCAAGATTATGACATCTATGTGAAATATGTGTTTAATATCACAGCCGTGGGTTTCTAATCTAAATTTACAACTACATTATAAAGTAAACATATCTTGGTAGCCCGTATTTATACCTTCTCCTCTAATAACATTCGTAGTAATAATATCAATTGTGAGAATAACAACAAGACTGTTTAAAGTGAAACATTTTATTTGCTTATTTTTCTATAAAAGGTTTTACATTTACAATGCAATCTGACAGATACATTTAACATAAAAAATAAATAAAGCAACTATTATTTGGCTTCATCTGCAGGAAATGCTACACTTTAAGCTATACAATCGTCTTTGATGTACACTACATCTATTTACATTGTTTTTAAAGCTTTTTCAACGAGTCACAGTTTTAACCCGGTTATAATATAAGTCAAAATGTATCAATTCTATTCTTTGGTACGTTTCAGAGTGGCTTAGTACAGCATGTTCAACAGAAAACAAGATAAACTCTAAAATTAATTCAATTTGCATTCAGTTAAGAATAGCATATTTAAAGAAAACTAACTCTCATTTAGTTCACAAGGTGAAGGTGTTTAGATGTATTATGGAGTTCGTGCCATCTTATTGTGTCAATTCCGCCGGGATGTATATGAAAGGTTTCCACTTGACTCATTTTTCTGCCGTGTACACGTGTGACAATAATAATAAATAGGTAAATTTTGATAACTAATTATTTGTAATTTCACTTAATTTTCAATGAAAATAATTAACATGGCACCTGTGCTTATATTCGATTAAGAACTAATCTACTTGGTTGATTAGTACACTGCAAAAAATAGTTGTGTTAATTCAACACAATGCGGTGTCCCAGCGTGACTACCACTTTTGTGTGTTAAATCAACACAACACACGGTGTTGATTTCGGTACTGTAAAAAAATATGTTACGGCGGCAGTGAGATTTGAACATGGGTTGCTCAGTTAGATGTCGAGCGTCTTACCGACTTAGCTAAATCGTCAGATAGTAAAGGTGCTAGATGCAAACGATATTTAGTGAACAACATTTGAATTAAACAACTACACTATAGATTTAAACAATGCAAGGGATCAAACATACATTGCTGAATCCCCAAAACAAACTAAGTTACTTGCACGACTTATCGCATGGTTTAATCACTTCCTATTTGTCAATTGAGAACCATAATTCCCATTCATTGAGAATATTCTATTTCTATGAAAACAAGCTAGATGGCGACAGCCAAACACTTGAGCGGCATTACTGCTTATCGTAACAACATGTCAAATGCTGGGCTTGCTTTCATAGAAATGGAACATATTCCCAATAAATGGGGATTGTGATACCTAATTGACCAATGGAAAAGTGATTAACTCATGGCATAAGTCGTTAGAGTAACTTTGTGTGTGTTTGGGGGTTCAGAAACATTTTTTTTATACTCTAGATTGTTTCAATCTAGTACCTTTTCTATCTGACGATTTAGCGAAGTCGGTAAGACTCTCGACTCCTAACTGAGCAACGCATGTTCAAATCTAGATGCGGCCGTAAGTTTTTTTCTCACAGTACCGAAATCAACACCGTGTGTTATATTGATTTAACACACAAAAGTGGTAGTCACGCTGGGACACCGCATTGTGTTGAATTAACACAGCTATTTTTTGCAGTGTATATGTATATTAATATTTGATTGGAAGAAATGTTACGGCACAATAAATGAGAATAAGGTGACCAAACCAATCATATAATAATATATATTATACATAATATTAAAATTATATACATAACATGTACTTGTATACTTTTAGGGACTTTGGTGAAGCCTGGGGGGGGGGGGGGTAAAGAGCCCAAGAGCAGTCAATCTGGATTCCTTCTCGGGAACACATAAATGTACTAACTAAATTGTAGGTGCCATTAAGACAGTTATGTGAACATTAATGTCGGCCCCATGGAAGGAATATTAGAACGCTCTCTCTCTCTCCACACACACACACACACACACACAGGTCATTGATAGCCTAACGCTATGACCATTTAAAAAGATAATGAAGCTACCGAGCGCTCCGGCTACGTAACTGAGCCTGAATCTCTCTCATTAACCAGGACAAAAAACAGTCGATCACTAAACGAAAGATTTACGTCATGTAAACCAAAACCTAGCAGGAACAAATTCAGCGAAGTCCCATCCATTCAGCTTCTAATGTATACACATAATTTTTTTTCTGTCATCTTCGTAATGACTTTGAAGATGGAAGAAATTCTGTACTCTAAACACTTGATCAAGATTGACATATCATTTGATTAATTTGATATATGGAGAAGAACTATGTACCTTGTAGATAGGAATTCTTATACGTAACCTTGTGTTCATATTTATATATTACATGTTAAACTGACCTTACATACGGTAGATCGTACAATAATCATTATAGTACAAGGTACTTAGTATAAACTGAAATTATTGCTCTTTTTTTTATACTTTGATATACACGAATTCATAGGATTTGTAGAAAATTCACATAATTTATTATAACCGGGTTAACTGTTTCATATTTCAAACACCCTGTATATACAGATATTCTCTACGAAAACTAGTCCAAGAAAACACCAAATAGTTTTTAGTCACTTGATGTGTACACATAATGTAGGCCGTATGATTTCAGTACTCTTGAAACGTTTGATGTTTCTTAAGAAAATAATAAATATTTTCTGTTTCCTCTTGTTTTATTATTATGATGTAATTTGCATGTTTCATGAGCCTCTAAGAATTTTTTTTTTTTGTTTCCAAGGCACCTCATGATAAGAGATCAAGTCTGTGTAGATAATAATATTAGATATATATGATACATAAGTGCTATTGCACATATCTGGAAATCGCGTGTGTTATTCTTAGCATGTACAACATTTGATGTAAGAGTTCCAGGTCAGAGTCTAAATTTCAGAAGCAGTTATATTCTAGTTGTTACCGTTGACTGTAATACAGGGTTTCCGCCAGGATTTTCAGTTGGGGGGGGGGTGTAAAGTCAAAATTGCGAGGGTGTAAGTGAAGTTTTGTACGGTTTCTATCGATGTTTCGTAGCAAAAAATTTAAGGTTGGGGGTGTTACCGAAACTTTGGGGGGTAAAACACACCCCACAGAGGGGTCTGACGTAATCACTGCTGTAATGAGTCTTGGATTGTGTGTTCTGTAGGACCGTGGCCGTAAAAGTAGTTCCGCAAAATTCCAGTGAATAGAACAACCTGACGAACGTGTTGTTTTCAGTGATTCCGCCAGATCCCCCTGTGTGGGGTGTCACCCCCCCAAATCCTCGAGAACATTAACATTAACATTTTTGCGGTCAAAAATCGGTAGAAACAGGGCAAAACTCTACCTACACCCTTCCAATTTTGACTTTACACCTCCCAAACTGATAATCCTAGTGGTATCCCTGGTTATTCTGTTTCAGTCTCGATTAAGATTTTGAGTTTATATGCAGGGTTTCTGCCTGGCCCTCAACGGGTGGTGCAACCTGCAAAATTCTCGAGCACATTCCCGAACTATTTTTTTACCGTTAAAAATAGATAAGAACCTTCCAAGTTTCTATTGCAATCCCCTAATTACAGCATTACACCTCTTAAACTGAAAATTCTGGCAGGATTCCTGTTTATATGGGTGATGTCTATTAATCTTATTTCGTATTGTTAATTGAATACCTTAATGACATTCTATAATCACTAAACGATAAGACTCCTATTCACATATGACTGTTTTGATTCATAATTACACCATATATTAGATTCCAATGCTTAAGTTCAACTAATCACCTTCAATATCACAAATCAACACTTAATATAACTATTTTATATTTAGAAAGAGACTGCAGAATTTCGCGCTGGGTTTTAACAACCTTCGTTACGAATTTAAGAATTATTAGTTAAGACATTTAATGTACTTTCAAAACTCTTAAAGTCAAGAGTCTAACGATTCGTCAGACTCAATCTCTGTGTTGGTTTAGCTTTCTGCTGCAGTTTTTTTTTTTATCTTTTAGTTCAGCTAAACCCAGCAATGACATTTTGATTATTAGGTTTCCATGTAGGGTCATACATTAAATAACCACTTTTCGTAATTCAACCACAATTTATTCACTATTAATCCCACTCACTACCTTTTGGTGACGTTACCAACAAATCAACGTTTTTTTTTTCTATTGAATAATTTACTTAGATTTTAAGAATTCTTTCTTTGGAGTTCTCCTTGAACTCCTAAATTTCTCTATTTTTCATTTCTTTCTGCTTGTGTGCCTTTACAAAACTACTCTCACAGAATAAAAGAAGGAAACCAATTTTGTCGATAAATCTGGTTTTCACATGCAATCTTATAAACATGACAATTCAACGTTACGTAACCTGGATATTGGAAACTCCTTATTCCAAGATCCAGATGCTAGAAGGATACATAATATCGCATATTAATAATTCAACTCAATGCATTACATTGAGGGCAATTACGAAATAATAATGACTTTAAATACCATAAAAAATAATTGTAATCCAAGAATACAAGTGTTATTATTCCTATCCAAGATTATAAAGGAAAAAGCTTAGTCAAAATTGTTAGTAAGAATGTAGCTTTCTGTGCCCTATTATTATGATCGGTAAGGTTAGGCTCAATTTGGCTATGTTTTGTAACAGTCTTAATTCTTAATTAATTGATTTAAGCCTTAATTCCTGACGTATTCATAAAATACTGCAAATAACATTTACTTTTTTTTTGGCAAGAATTAATAAATAAAAACCGGGCCGCACAGCGATATGAAGCATAAAAGCAGAGTTAGAATAGAAAATTTGGTCCATATTTGTTTAGACTGGAAAGGGACAAACAAAATTAAGTGTCCTCTCCGCTCTCTGGCTTCATGTAGGACCTATTCATAACATTTTTCAATGGCAGCAGTCAGTCCAGTTTGGCTTTTAGATAGAGGTTTAAATCTTACATAAAATAAGACAAATAACAAATTATCTATATTCTAGAATTATTTACGATTCGAAATCGGTTACCAGTTTCGATAACCTTCGCAGTAAAAAAAATGGGATTGATTAGTACCCATATTGCATTGTCACCATACAGCTAATAAGAGATGTGGTTTTAGTTGATTAATGTGCAGTGTGATGCAGATGTTTCATTATCCAGGGCTACTACTACCATAGATCTCATAACAG
>JAGDQP010029841.1:0-23066 GCA_022664845.1 Lepisma saccharinum | reverse complement strand
TTGGGGCGACAGTCCCGGTTTCCCGGTCCTGTCCCGGTTTCCCGGCCATATATATATATATATATATATATATATACATAAATACACGTCGATACGGAGTATATCTATGTATATCTAAATATATACTTAGACATTGTACCGATCTCAATAGGTAGATTTTTCTTCGAAATCTACCTAAAAGAGTAAAATTGGCATGAGTGCAGGGTTAAATTTACCTTGAAGAAACTACTGTTTACAACATTACACCTCTAAAACATTTTTCATCCTTGTGAATAGATCATTTTCCAGTGTTATCCTTGGTATTGTTTGTTTTCTACACTTCCTATAAAATGTGAATATGCCCCAGTTTTTCCTCCACCTCCAGTGCCGATTTCTTCCATTTTATGACACAAAATATATGGTAAAAACTTGCAAAAAATGATTCTTTGCTTCTTACTGTGTGTTAGATTTACAGAAAATAAAGGAAGTAAACCTAGTATATAATCCAACAGTTGAAAAGTACTGCGCAATTCAACTTCCCAACTAATTGGACGACTTCCTGCCAGAAATAATTCTTGGCAAACGGTCACCTCTCTTGTATGTTGGCACCAGCCATCATCATAACTGCTCGTTCAGTACGAGAAGGAAGTTAGCTGAAAACACAGCTTTACCTTTTCATAATGACCTTGGAAGTAAAAGAGAAATGTCAAATATCTATCAATATTTTGTTTGCTGTTAAATATTTTTTATATCGAAACAGTAATAATAATACAATGTGGCTCAGAAAGACTATGGAAAACTCTTAGTCAGAACTCATAATTCTCAGCCACTGGGTCGATATTATTAAAAAAATATTTGAATGGGCAAATTAAGATTGATTTGGTTTTATTTGTTTTCTAATAAATGGACTTGCATGCTAATTATATGCAAGATTTTGCCAAATTGATACTGATAACATGCGAACTTGCTTTATAAGAAGTTCCAGCCTCGCAAAAGGAAAAACATATTTTATATTGATAGCTTGAGTTTAACAATGGTTAACGATGAAGTCGAAAATCTTATATCCGGATGTAGTTGGTTTGTACGTGTTCTTTCTTCTTTACTTTGGACATCGAGAAATGGGTTCATTCTTGGTCTATATCGATGTTTGAATTAATTATCTTAGTTCCAATTCTTGTTTCTGTATCTGCATTTGGCTGTCAGTTATTGACAGTCTTTGTTGTACAACAATACACTTGTGTTAACAATGAACAGTTGATCCAATGAAAGTTCAAAATTCTGTAATCCTTGGTTTCTAATCTTGCATATTTGTGCGGTTTTGTGTATTTGAAGTATTTGTTGGTTGTAAGATATATGTAACCATTGTTGTCAACAATACCTTGAGTTTAACAATGAACGAAAAGTCATATCGAAAATATAGAATGCTTGTGTCCTGAGGATTGGTGTGTTACACGTTTGTGCTACATCTTGTGTTTTTATGTCACTTTAGTGATGAGTTATAGGTGATTATTGTTGGCAACAATAGCTTGATTTTAACAATGGTTAACGATGAAATCGAAAATCTGATATGCCGATGTACTTCGTTTGCACGTGTTCTTTCTTCTCTACTTTGGATATCGAGAAATGAGTTCATTCTTAGTCTGTATCGATTTTTGAAATTTAAAAAAGATACCATTAAAGAGATAGGGCGTTTTGAGCGCCATCTAGCTTTCGAGATTCACATTAAGTTGGCCTTTAGATTAACCTTAAAGTAACGCCAGACCGCATTTTGTTCCAGTAGGATATATATTCAGTACCTCAATTCTCGTCTTAATAATTGATATATCATGTTTTTCATCAGTGAGTGAAAGAATAAAAATCGGGTTAGTCTTAATAAATAAACTTCTTGAATGAGATTTCTAATCCGTGTCGACGTGTTTTGATGAATCATCTTCTTTAACGACCTTTATTGCTTTCGAGGCCGTGAAAGCGTACTTCCCGACACTCTTCGATAGATCAAAAAATTATAATTTCTGGACGGATTATAGAAAGTCAGACAGATATTGTTACATCAGGCAGGAATGGTTTATCTATAGAACTATGGATCCCAATAAACTAAATTAAAAAATTTCCACCCAAGGAATCAACAACTCAATATGGAATACAAGCCTTGGATTGCAATACGCGATAGTCTAATGGTTCAAACATCGAAAGATGCACAATTTAACTTCTTTGGAAGACAGGTTCGTAGAGATTTAATTCGTTGAAACAGCTCTTTAGAAGAGTGAACTGTGTAATTCGTATAGTTTGTTCAATGCAATTGGACAACCTTGGAGCAAGTGATGGCCTAAAGGACCGGTGATCATCTAGTTTCCGAAATGTAAAAGTCTTCAAGGTGCTATGTTCTATAGTCGAATTTGTTTGAGTATCGTACAGACAGCGGTGTAGCCAGACAAATTGTCGCGGAAGGCATAACATTTTCTTAGGGGGGCACCTCTATACAAATACCAAAGAGTATCACATACTTCGTATTTATCCAAAATATTTCAAAGTTAATTCAACCAAGGTTTAGTGCATAGTGCATCTGAAATCGTCTAGCTTGGCTGCTAGACTCATTTCAATAATAATAATAATAATAATAATTTAATAACTTAAGTAAATATGATAATAATCTATCCAGCGAATGTAGAAAAATATTGGTTTTATTTAAAATTTTAGTAAGAACCAAACTAAAATACGCCTCAAATGTGTGGAATGATGTTACGAAAACTTCAACAGATAAGGTTGAGGCCATACAAAGACGCTTCCTCCGACTTCTATGTTATAAGTTTAAACTACCTTATTTTAAGTATAACTACACTTATTGGTGTAGTTATTTTAACCTTGAAACTCTGGTTAAGAGAAGAGACGACATTGATAAGAAGTTCTTAGATAAAAATCCTTACAAATGAAGCGCAAAGTGAGTATTTTGTAAGAAACTTTTGTGTACCCTTGTACCAAACGAGACACTGCTCTCTCCTTCAAACAATAGACAGAAATTGATTAAAAGACTAATTCGTCATTATTGATCACTCTATAACAAGGTTGCTGGCATATTTTTTATGATGGTTTATTTTTTGTCAACTTTGTAATTTTGTTTTATTTGTTCTGTACTTCTTTTTTAATTACGTACGTATTCTTCTTTATATTTCTTCACCAGTGCTATATTTACAACCAGTAATACCTGTAGCTGTTCATAGCACACTAATAAATATTACATTATTATTATTATTATTATTATTATTATTATATCCCTTACATAAGAAGAGTTCAAAACGGATATTATTTTATTTTGATAATTACCAACCGATTGATTAATGGAGACCACTTTTGTATTGAGTTGTATACGAAAAATTTGTGTTAGCAGATTTTTACGGAAAATGTAATATCTGCGGACTGGTTTATCATAGAATATTCAAACAAAAAACATTCCTTTCAAATAACATCTGCTTGATAATTTTAGTCCTGTGCATGGAAAACATAAAACGTAATTGAACTGGTCAAACTGGCATTCAAATGTGACTGTCGAAATAGAAACAATTCCAGTTTCCAGGGCGCTTTTTCGCCCAAAAGGGATTGAAACTTTAAAGTAATTTCTTGTACACTATTACATGTCACATTGAAAATCCAAAAATTTGCATTTTATGCATATTGGAGGCCCAATATCTCTGGTGCGACAATATATATATTTTTTCACACGTTATACATAATGTCAGGAGAAACTGCGGTAGAAATTTGAACTTTGATATTTGAGTTTGAAGAGAGTTAAATATTTGCAAATTGTTGAATGATGCTCGTGCACGCTTTGGTAGGTGCATTGAAGCTCCATCTCTGATGAAAGACCATATAAAAATCTAAATTTTCCACAATTTATACACTTACGTCAGGAGCAACTACAGTAGAAATTTCAACTTTCATATTTGAATTTGAAAGAAGTAAAAGATTTGCAAATTGGGGATGAATAATACTCGCGCGTGCTTTAGTAACTCGTATAAAGAATGGTCCTGAAAAGAAATATCCTGTATTACCATCAGAATCACGAGTTTACTACTGTAATGAGAATTGAAATGCTTAAATATTAATAGACACAGACAACTGTATAAGCTCTTCAAACACACATAGAAAGGTGGCAACGTTTTGCCGAAGGCTTGGTTACATAATGGAATAAAAAAGACAGAGTGGAATTACGGAGCAGCCATGTTACCAACTGAACACTGGATATATACAAAATAAGCTCTCTTACATGGATATTTCAGGATCTGCTTTACGAATTCACTCTTTCTTGGCCACTCTGGTGGTAATATAACATTTACCAAAGCACGCACGAACATTATTCACTCACCCACACCCCAATTTGAAAATTTTCAACTCTATTCAAACTCAAATTGATACGTCACCTGTACAATTGCCTTACGTCATCTGTACAGCTGCCCTGATCAGTTGGCTGAATAGATATCTTTCTTTACATGGATGACCTATACTGAAGTTGATCAAAGCCAGCGGGGATATGATAATTTGGAAGTAGTACGTTAAGTCACGTAAACAACTTTACGGACAAGTAATTTTATATATGGAATTATATCTGTAAAAATAGTTAACTATATGCTAGAATGAACACCAATAGTTTGGAAGCTATTAAAATATAGTAGCATTACTTACAAAGCGAAATTATGTCCTGTTAAAGCAATACTGACGAAGTTATTTGAAATAGAAGAACGAAAGTTGTTTGTGCTGTTATATAAATCATAGATATGGAAATGAAAAGGAATGAGCAACCTTTGATAATGTTTCGTGCGAGTCGTCGTTTGTTCGAAGAAAATGAAGTAATTAGAATGAGGATGACATACTAGCGTGAGAAAAAGAACCATGTGAGGTAAATTGATAAAGATTAATATTTGTGCATGCAGCAAAAATATTGATAAAGGCAAAACATAATAATAGTATGTTTTGTAGTTGAGCGGATATGAATGCCACATATTTTCTGCTATAGTTATGGAATGGAAGTTATAAACTCGAAATTGTATGTAAACCTTATGTATGTAAAGCAGCATCGTAAGTTATGTAAGATGGAACTTAATGATATATAATCATTAGCGGGGCTTTGTCTCTGCATAGTAAATGTCTGAATGTCTCCGAATATAACCCGTTTATCATTTACGCTATCATAATTCTTGCAAGAGTGAACACTCTTGGCTAAAAGAATACTGATAAAGGTAGCCTCACTGCATAGTAAATGTCTGAATGTCTCCGAATATAACCCGTTTATCATTTACGCTATCATAATTCTTGCAAGAGTAAACACTCTTGGCTAAAAGAATACTGATAAAGGTAGTCTCACTCTTGTGCCAAGTTCAGAGTACCTCCAAGTGGGCATCTTTATTTTTCTTCCCCTCGACTCAACCTACGTGAGAAGAGAAGAGTCTTATCTTATATAGTCGTTGCTTATATGATATCCCAGACTCGTCGAAGTGTCAGAACATTCAGCGAGATATATAAATACTTATCAAGCGAACTTTATTTTAATCAAAAGAGAGAGAATTCTTATCTCAAGCCAAGAATTCTTATCTTAACCTTGGCTCAAGCCATATGGATGATGATGGAATGCATTGGTAGGATGAAGAAAGTGGGAGGAAACGTCAGTACTACGAGACCCCCCCCCCTGCAGACGGTATTTTTCACAACAAAACCCACATGACAAGAACTGGGTTCGAACCGACGACCCCCAAGTACCAGAGATGAGCGCTCTACCACTAAGCCACCCCGGCCCCAGCTGTCCATTAAACGGAATATTCCGACTTATCCTATGAAAATTGGTAGGTACCTGTACGTAGAGGTTCACCAGCTCGTGGTACACTTAATAATGTTTCATATGTAAAGTCCATCATGAAGAGACCTATTCGATGCTTGTATCAAAGTCGAACTTAGATATAAGCAAAATAAACTGTAGCTTATACTCTCACAAGATCTTGTTCCTTGAATTTATGTTAAGTCCTTTAGGCAACTTTGGTTCAGGCCGTATGAAGAATGATGAGAAAATGGTAGAATGAAGAAAGTGAGAGAAAACGAGTGAACCCCGAGAAGACCCACGCATACAGTGTTTGTCCAGGACGAAGTCCACATAAAACACATATAGTATGAGCCAGTATTGTACCAAGAACTCCACGCACCAGATGTGAGCGCTCTAGACTGAGCCATCGCTGCCCAATGCGCACTTACTTCTTATGTAGGCCTACGTTTTAACTAGAGACTTCCAATATATTCATACTTGGAACCTAAACCCAGCCCCGGATGCGCAGTTGCTTCGCAATTTTTCAGTTCTTCGATTCTTCGCCAAAAGTTAATTTTCTTAGCGTCAATTGTCAATTTAATTAATTTACTTTGAATACCCTTGTAACCTTTAAGAGATTATACATACTGCGTAAAGAATGATTTGGGGGCTATTCAGTGTGTTGTATTCATTAATCATAAGAAGAAAAAAGAAAGGTCCAAGAATTCATCCCTGTGGAACACCCAAATTTCACAAACAAGTAACCGTTTAAAATATCAACAAATAACTGTTTAAAATTTGATCTTTGAAGTCATATTAAATGAAAAATAAGAAATGTAATATATGATTAGCTATCTCTAAATTACACAAAATGCGATGTCAGGTACAGTTGTGGACAAAAGTATTGTCGCATGTCTTTATAGCTTTGTAAATATTGCCCTCATTTAGCTACATATCAGGATAATACTTTTCCCAAAAGTGCGTCATGTAATCGTGAATATGTCTGTAAATTAGCAAACTTATAGAATGTTTCAATATATTTATTCTTGAAATAAGAAAAGTCAGTTATAGACATACGATAAAACTTTTGTTTATAGTTGTACCAGACAAGAAGTAAAAAAATACTTTTGATATGTACTTATATTCAGAATCATTTCTTTTCTGTCTTTAATCTGCTTTAAAGTAGTTTGTTATGGACCAGGATACGCTTTGCCAAGCTGAAATTCTATTGTCGTTTATTTCTGAATCCTTAAAAAATGTACACAAAGCGGTTCTCCACATATCCATCCGAAAACGTGACTTTAAAACCGTGGAATTTTCCTAAGAAACAAATTGGGCAATTTATTCTTTATTGATACATCTTGTCTCCTTCCTTATACTTCATCTTCAAAGCCAGCTAAAGGACAAATCAAGTTATTTTCCATTTGCAAGGTTCAAGAATGGAATGACCTTGGGTCAATTAGGGAACATAAAATCTCTGCGAAGTGTGACGCAGTTAAGCATTATTTAAGCTCATTGGACTTCTTTAGTCAAGTCGTCACAGAGGATCAATGAACTAATTCATCACTTAACATCCTTGACACATGATGTCCATCTTGCTTGTTATATGTCGTAAACTTCGCAAACAATCAGGAAAGATTTCCCATGTATATACAGGGAGACTCTTGAAAGAGGTTGAACACGAATGTAAAGACCATACAGAAACTACGATTATTCATCACATAACACCCTGTATTTCCCTGTGTTTTGTTTACGTAACAACACGAGACGTAAACAAAGAAATTACTAAAGAGGAAACGTGTTTCATTTACACGTGTGTGATACAAGACATGTTTTACTATGCAACATCGTCAACTTGTAACCTTTCCTCTTAAATAAGAAACCCAAAATCTAATATGGTTGCCAATGAATCGGTCATGAACTCCTCGAATAGAACATCCACTTTGATGACCTTATTTCACTGAGGTAATTTTTTAATAGCTACACAAGAAGTGATAAATATGTTTGTGGTTTCACTTCGACATATTACAGACAGACAATAAAACACTTCGCAGGCTATTTCTACTTACTAATGATCTGTGGTTTGTTTCTAACAGAGGGAAGTAATGATCAAGGCCTTTCATCTCGTTCACTATTTTATAATCATGGTTAAAGCGAGGATCGAATGGGCAAGTCCATTCTCCCTAGAAGTCTAGTTGTCATCTACGTACAAAGAAAAATAGCAAAGCTAGAAAAGGTAGTTCAAATGAAAATGCTGTCTTATAATAAGGAAGTACGTGTACCTACTGAGATAAGGAAAGTAATTTAGCATATAATAACTCACTTTCTCATAATATTACTAATAAGCATATGTTTTGTTTTATGAGTTATTGACTAGCTACTGCTTTACTCAAAGAAAGAAATAACGTCCAAAGTTGAAATGGAGGCAACTTCCGATTTTTCTGTACATCAAGCCTCTGTAGGTACAGATACAATTGATATTAAAGAGTGAAAAGTATGTGACTGGACCGGGGATCGAACCCGAGACCTTTGGATTACCGTCCCAATGCGCTACCAACTGCGCCACCCAGTTGACCCGCTTCCCAATCACACACTTTCCACTCTTGATGTCGATGTTCTCTCTCGAAACCACCCGGAGAGTACCACAACTCCCAGTCGTGCTTGGACTTTCCTGTGTCTCATAATAGTTAAGGTCCCCGGTCCAGTCACATACTTTTCACTCTTTAATATCAAAGAAATAACGCTTCCTCGGTTTGATACATAGCGAATAGAAAGAAGATAGTAGCTTTCTTAATAAGTAATCTTAAATAGAGGAGATATCTGATATATGAACGTGCTTCTCGTAACAACTGCCAATTCTTCGGATTTAAGCGTCCAGATCATCTCGTATAATGACTATGATAATGATTCTGAGTGAGTTCTGTACACGGCTGAGTTTTCTACTAATTAACATCTTGATGGGTGCAATAACACTAAACTTAGTAATATAGAACAAATTACACGGTATCTGCGCGTAGCATCCACATTTTACTTCTTTGCTGCTTCACGCAAATTGTGTATATGGCATTTATAGTGGATCTTATATAATAAGATAAATGCATTCTTATGAACCAATATATTCACACCAATCACGTGTCGTCCACACTTCTCATACATCCAATATCAAAGATATATTCCAAGAATATTCATTTACGGCGTTTCTAATCCAGTATAGATCCCCCTACTTTAAATTATTTGTTCAACAAATTCAATAGCATTCGTTACGCACGGCACTACACACACGTGGATCCACTACCACCAACATCAACGGTGGTTACTTTGGACAAAACTAACAGACCAAGATTTGACAAGTTCTACTGGTTGTTACGTGAATGCAAGTCTGAACTTTTGTGCCAATGTTGGGTATGAAGTTCACGTACTGTTGTAAACATTTTTTTTTCATATAAAAAATGTATGTGTATTTCTAAAGTGCAATTTTTTCTGCCAGAAAATTGTTTTTAATGTAAGAACCGTGAGACCCTGTAACGCGAAACTAGAATGACTAATGGATAACACTGTTTTTGTAGAACATGCGAGAGATGGACCTTGTAAAAAAAACGTTTGGCTCATTTATCATCGTTTTATTAGACCCATTTTTCTTTGCTAATTTGAGGTCACTTTGAGCATGGCACTACTATATTTTCTCGGGGTTGCTTTTGGTATATAGCTCTCAAGAGGACGAATAAGTGAGATGTGATGTGTTCATGATGATGGATGATGGTTTACCCGAAAGCACCAATACCGGTATAGAATCCGGTCAACAAATTGTACTTGAAATAGAATTAGGAACTACTACTTCTTTAAAAGAATGGTGAATGTCTTATTCTGTGACTTTCTAAAAAAAAATAAAAAAAATCGTGGGATTGTAACAGCAGCCTAATTCCCATCTCTCTGGTAACAGTAAACTGTCAAACTCATAAGGACCTCATTCAAGATGTGCGTGTGTAATTATAAATAGCTTGATTTAAAAAAAAAGTTGAGCAATGATGCCAAAATTTTATTGGCCAGAACAATTTGAAAGTGAAATTTATGCGATAAAAGGTCACCTTAGGGCCTCACTATTATATAATCATGATCTGAAGAGTAATATTAAAGTTTATGTCATCCTTTTCCTTTCACGTCGAAGTTAAATTATATATTTATAAAGATATTTTATGTTTATCGTTTTTCCAGTAATAATAAATCAATAATATGCATTGACTTTCGCCCACAACGTATTCAAAACTTAAAACTGTAAGGGATACAATTAAAAGTATTACCACGGCCTACTCTTAGCAAAACTGAAATATTACAATTTCTCTCATACCGCGATTATGTAGTTTGAATTCTATCTGAAAAACAGAAAACAACAGACATGTTTCAAGACAGCACATTATGTTCTATCTGAGCCATTACTTGTTAGAGCTGGTGTACCACAGGGATCTATATTAGCTCCACTCTTATTTTCTATTTATACCACAGATCTCATGAATGTCGTCAGGCATTCACCTGCTCATTTTTATGCAGACGACACACAACTAATTATTTCCTCACCACCACAACACATTATACAAACAATGGCATTTCTTAGTGAGGATCTCGCGGCCGTGTCAAACTGGTGTCATGATAATGGTCTTCTCATTAGTGAAATGCGCGTTTACTCTTCTGGGAACCCAACAACAGTTAAACAAAATCAACGCTTCTGAACTAAAATTGTGAATTATGGATTCTTTTGTCTCTTTCTCTTCGAGTACAAAAAAATCTTGGGCTGACAATAGATCAGGAACTGAGCTGGAGTACACACACTACTATTACCCAGTGCCTTAAAGCATTAAATATACTAAGACTGTATAAAATAAAGGATTTCTTATCACACCATGTTAAGTTATACCTTGCGAATGTGCTTATTCTACCTCTATTTGATTATTGTGATGCGGTGTACGGAACGTCTGTTTCTACTCGTAGATGTATGACTATTCAAAAGGTTCATAACTCTTGCATTCGGTTCGTTTTTGGATTACGTAAAAGTCAGCACATCTTACCCGTAATGAATAATAATAATATTCTGACAATGTCTCGGCGTCGGTATCTGCACTACTGTTACTTGATCTATAAGGTTCTCAAAATAAAATCTCCACCGTACCTATACTATAAATTCACAAGTACGTCCCATATTCATTCATATACAACGCGGAACTGTGAAAAGCTTGTAGTGCCACGCCACAAGCTCAAACAGGTTCAGGGGTCCTTCTCAGTATCGGCGGCAAAGGCCTGGAACGCGCTACCCAAACATATACGAGATATTGAAACATTTAAACCATTTAAAATATCGCTAAAATGTTTCCTACTTAAGGACCAGCAGCTAACCTCCAGTACATTCTATCTAGATGTCAGATGCGAAATTACGGTTCAGTATTGTCCTTTTGTGCTTATTAACACAATGTTTGGTTGTAATTTGTAATGGTGTTTTCTTGTGTGAGTGTGTGTGTTTATTTTTGTTTAATCCGCATTATTTTACTGATTTTGTATCTCTGTAATTTTTCTTTATTTGTAACTGAATTATTTCTCTTGTATTTAGTCAAAGTTTTATGTGTTGTATTTCTGATTATGTATTCTTCTTGACAAGGATTAGGTGGTAGAGCAGCCTCCGGCTGAACCTCACCCGCTGTAATAAAGCCATTTTCAATTCAATTCAATTCAAAGTATGATTGAGGAAATAAAAGTGGGAGATGATGAACCCAACTACTTGGCGATATTACAGATGATAAATCGTGTGCTGGGGAAAAATGGAAGCTGGAAAGCGGGATAAATGCACAGGTCTAAATATGCATTGAAGAATCTGCCCCCTTCGACAGAACACTAACACGATGTCAAAACGATAACTGTTTTAGTAGTAACTTTCTATGTTTAACGAAATTTCTGTATTAGATTTGTTGATTCTCTTCGATATAGGCAAGAGAGTTTCGCCATCATGGAGATAAATCCATCCTAAGAGTTTAGTCCACGCCGATTGCATATTGCAACTATTTCTTAAATCAGCATCGGTATTCCAGGTAAAACATCTCAAATATGTGACAAGCAAACGCTTTTCCTCGTAAGCATTATCTTACGTATGAAATCAATTGACTTGCAACACATTTCGTAGTACAAACCGACTCAGCAATGAACGGACTGTCTTGCATCAGACTTTGAACTTTGAAGGTGTGTTGTGGGTGTGTTGAGCAATCGAACATTCTGATTGGGGGATGAAAAGTATAGAAAACAATGCGTAATTACGAGATAACCGTTATCGGTTCAAACAATAGATATGGAATTGTAACGAGTAGAAAATAGTAGACTATTTTACTCAAGATAACAATGAGTGGCATTGTATGCAGTTCATACACACACACAAAGAGAGAGAGAGAGAGAGAGAGAGAGAGAGTGTTCGCTCCCTCTCCCACGTGTAATCGACACCTAAGCAAACTGATGTTCAGTAGCTTGGCTGATGCAAGAGTGCATTACGTTGCATATGTTATGACTACAAAGAGTGACATATCAAGATTTTTCTCCAGAGAAAAAAGGGGATAACTTAGCGGCTGTTTTCTCCCCACTTTCTATTATTGAGACACTATCTCTTATATCCGGTTAACCTTGAGATTCATGTTGTCACTTGGCATCCAGCATATTATATTTAATGCCTCTGCATGTCATTAGTAACAATAATACGGTATTTCCTCCTCGTTTTTTTTTACCTCAGTAACTGAGCCACACTAAACATAAATATTGTAATATTTCAATAGCGTAGCTACCTAATCAGAAGGATTGCTAATCCTCTAGCTAAAATTAGAGTTACTATATGGTAAAATTTGAATTAATGACGTCCGACATGAAAACGGTAATAATGTGCGGAGCAGTGTTTCTTCTAGAGAAATCTTTCCGGGGGTATGAGGACAGGTATGTATTATTTACTATTAGTTATCAGGAACTTTTCGAGGGGTGTTTTCTTGTGTTGTGGAGTCCCCTGTAAGAAACAGGTCTATCGGCAGAGTGAATCGATTTTGATTTGCCGTTGACTTCCATCGTGTGAAGCATGTGTTAACGTCCAAAGAACGAGACAGGGTTTTAACGGGATTCCGAACCATTGCGTTCTGCGCTGGAAATCGAATCCTGCCCGCCTTCATTATACGGAAACGACCGTAACCACTCTTTCAGATTCAACGTCACAAAATACTCCTGAAAATGTAACTTATTTTTCTATTTTATTTATTCTATGTCCGTTCTGAAAATGATTCTACCCAGAGACGCCGATGACCAGAAGGTCTCTGCGTAAAATGAAGCGATGTTGATTTCTCATTATCATGCATCGGATGAATAATATGACACTTTAACGACGGAACCTAGTTTATTTAAATTTGAATTTATTTTAAGGCCTTTAGGCATCTGAGGATCAGGCCGGGATAGGATTGTGAAAAGTAGACGGCTAGGGTATATTTTGTAGGTAGCATCCCGGCATTTGCCTATTGTGACTGAGGAAAAACCCCGGGAAAACCTCAGTCAGGATGACCGGCAGCTGGAATCGATCCCAGGATCTCCAGAAAGCTAAGCCAACGCTTTACCACTGAACCACGGACAATCGATGATAATAACCTACAGTTTATAGTGTGATTTCAACCGCATAAGTCTCCACCGGACATCGAAACCGGGACCCTTTGATTACAAGACAACGAGCGTTATCATTCGTTCACAGGGGACACCACGCAATTCTAATTCATAGAAATTGACTGGAATGGATCAAACATAAAAAAAATAATATTGCGAGTTTTCTCTGTACGTTAAAGGACTGATTCATATTTCACTACAACACGCAAGAAAGCGCAAATATGTTTCTGACTTTCTGGTGATGACAAGAAATTGATACACACTCACATCTACACACGAGTCTAGAGCGTAAAATTGTTTAATGGTATTTCAGAGGATTGCACATTCCGAGAATCAGCAACAAATCTTAATTCAAGCAAGCACGTGCTGCCTGACACGTAGTTCTATTATCCAACATTGTGTGGAATTGTATCCCTAACAATTTAAAAAAACAAAACAAAAAAAAAAACGTGGAAATCTTGTAACTGCATTGCGACTAACATGTCTCTTGACGATGCTACGTCGTAAAATATAAATAATTAAAATAGTTGTACCAGTCCTTTACGAGCATTCTAAAAATAGATTGGAAGACAGCTGAACCTAAAAGATTTGACTGTGCTGTGGTGGAAGAGGAGAGAAACGAGCTCAAAAAGCAGGAAACATATAGACAGGTATTGCATCAGACAACTTTCGAGGTCGTCCACACTCTCACACATGCTTTAAAAGTAATAGCACTAGTAAAAAGAAAAAAAATACCACTACAGCAAAACAAAGAAAAGGAAAAAAAAAGTAAAGCCTTTTCTGGGCGTTGGACTCGTGCCCTCGAATTCACCAGTTCTGATTGGTTGGCTTGAACCTGACACACCCGTCTGTTGGCACGACGCTATTGGTGCACAGCGTCAGCCATATGCAAACAAGCCTCCGAATGCATTTCGCGTTGCAAACTACACAGAAATTTCTACGTATACATGACGACACATTATACTGCTGATGCAGTCATTTTTATCTGATCTTACACGATAACATGATAAAGAAAGGCCAAGAAACAAAATTTACGATAATTTAATATCTTTACTACAGTAGAAATGCTATGAACTTACTTATTATATTAGAAAGAGTTGAGGCTCAATTGAAGTAGATTTTGCCGCTACGTCGATTATTCCAATTTCAGTGCAGATAAAAAATAACTTCCACGGACTGAAGACTGTTTCGTACTTCAATAATGATTGTATTTAAGTTTAAAGAAATGATAGCAATAACTTCATTTTTGTGTTCAGACGCTTTTGGGACAGAATGTTGTCCAGACAGAGTCTGCACACAATAATGAAGAGACTATTAGGTTTTCTTTAAAACTAATTGTCCTCGTTATTGAAGCACGGAAGTTATTTTCTGATTATTTACACTAAAATTGGAATAATCGACGTAGCGGCAAAATCTACTTCAATTCAGCCTCAACTCTTGACGAAAACAATTGCGTAATTGGAATTTTATCATTTATTCTTTTGATATAAATAATGTTTGCACTGTAGTTTATTTATTTATTTATTAAAATGAACAAAGTGAAAAGAGTTGCCTTTTCTTCCAGAAAACCTAAAACCTATCTAATACTTCTGTACTGCACTGCTGCAGTCTACTGCAACTACACACTTTAAATCTGCCTAAATAATAGTCAAAGTAGTAATAATGTAAATTTCATTAAAACTTACAATGTAGATCTCAATTTGGAGACATTTTTAAATATTCTTTTGCATATTCAAAACTGAAAGTTTTTTTTATCATTAGTAAAATTCTAGTAAAATTTCGCGTAGCCAGTTGACTGGCTTGTTTCCAGAAAAAGGATAGCATTTTTTCTAACAGTGTGATAACCTGTACCGCAATAGATTTTTATTGCGTAGTTAGAGGAACCGTAGTTGATTAAATATACATCGATACACTGTAAGAAGAGGAAAGCGTTGAGACCAAGTCTTAAAACTGTGAATCGATCCGCAGGGTAGATTTTATAGCTAGGGTAGATATTGATAGGTTTCGAAGTTACTATTTTCACGAAGAATATAAGGAATTCACAGGTAGAGAAGCAGGAAATCATTAAAAATTAACCGAACTCTTGTTCAAGAGAGTATAACGAGGTATTTCCTAAAGATTATTTTATTTCTATTTAGAGAACAAATGCAAAAGAAAAGAAAATAAAAAAAAAATAATAAAAAGGAACAAAAATGCAGGTAGCATTCATATTTCTGTGGAGAACTGAGGATTGGCTAGAACTATTATTTGTAAAATAACACTGATTTAGTATAACTGAATAATCTATAATCATGGGAAAACTATAAGAAGAGTTTTGTAGATTAAGTTTATTTGTTTATCTTTGGTAATTATCCTCGTTTTGGACATTTGTATTCTGAAAAATTGATATCTGTTACTTCAAACTCAAATGCATATCCTTCACTATTATTTTTGTTTAAGTTACCTTAAAGTTTTATAATTTGTAACTTTGCGGAACTGATTGTGATGACATTGAGACATCTCATGACGTAAATAGGTTATATAACTTTGACAGAAAAAAAAAAACATAAAATTTCTTTTGATAGTTTGAATGGCAAGATCAACTGATGTAGCCTGCATATGTGTAGGTGTGGGAATGTGATATGTATTGCGCAGTCAAAACTTATCTTTGTTCATCTTTTCCCCGTTTTCTTCCGTTATTGAAAACTCAAATACGATGACGAAGGGCGAAAAAAAAGGAGTATTGTAAGATAAACATTGTTTAATTCTTCATTAAGTGGATATCACTGGTGTTTCATACTCAGTTACAAAGTCCAAAGTTAACAAGAGTAACTTTTTTCGAGGGGGGCGCTGAAAGATTTTTGTTCACTTTCTTCTTTATGACAGTGACTGTATTTTGTGTTAAGCAATTCCAGTAATCATTGCCTTAGGACTATAAATGTATCCGTACCCTTCTTTGTGTATGACCAAATCAACTTAGCTGTCATTTGGGATGCATAACAAACAGGGTGTGTTACATTTGGAGGCCAGACAATTTCTACCTATGTTCTTCCTTATATCAAAGGTTAATTGGTTGCAGAGGTCCAAAGGTGATTTGAGTTTTATTTGCAAGATGACGTGTCCAGTGGAACCGTGGCTTGGAGAATACATCTACGTCGTTTTGCTACTTCCTGATTGGAACTTCTCTTTCGATTTGGACTACTATTATAATCTACTTTCATTTACTTTTGCAAGCTCTCTCTCAATTATACGACAGCATTATCACATGTGGGTTTTGTGGTGGACGAGCACCGTGTGCATGGGTTTCCTCGGAGTTCTTTCGTTTCCTCACACTATCTTCATTTCACCAATTGTGCCATCATCATCCATTCGGCCTGGGCCAAAGTCGCCTAATGGCCTTAAAATAAAATTGAAATTGAAATACGACAGTCCTATCAATCACATTTTAAGTTTGTAAGACAGCAGGGCTTTTTATTTTATAGGAAGAAGCTTATTTTATCTTACTCATGTTTCTTTCAGGGTTTTGACAGGGGCATTACCCCAGAGCACGACGAATACCCCCAAAAGTTATCAAGGGTCCATGTCTTCCGACGAAATAAAAAATATCTACCTTACGTGTACAAAGAACGTGAAGTTTATCTGAAATAAACCTTACTCTATCAAATGACTTCTTGTAATAAATGTAACAAACATACAGCATTGTTTCACAATCCACCAAATTCTTTCTCCAAGTACTTTAATACTTCTGTGGCATCTCTTGTTGATAAGATTTTTGCCTAGTGTCTATTTTGATATATATTTTCAGGTAAGTTACTTCCAAGAGCACCAAACCAAAATTTTATTAAACAGTTTATTTATTAGGGTTTATTAGGTGTCTTTAGTTAGCAACAGTTCGTAATGCATATTCTCCATGCTCGTAAATAACTTCGTCACGTAGCTGCAAGCTTTTATTTATGTTCACAACCTTACCTCTCCATAAAGAAACCGGTTTCCTTTTTTTTTTTGTGCCAATAGTTCTTTACACCACCACCAGAGAGCAGAAAATCCCACAGCAGTCACAGACTACACAAAATAACTTGCCTCGCCTGCAGACATGAAAAAAGACGGAAAAAAAAAAAATAAAGAGAGAATGTTCCCTTTGTAAAAAGGTTAGTGAATCCGTTTGGTATACACAGACACATTTATTTCAAGAACCATTTATGAGTCTGCATGAATGCTCGCTGATTTATTTAAATTCTTTTTCTGTGCGTAAGGTACGCACCGTCCTTCTATTCACATACCAAAGAAGCTAGTGAACTTAAAAGAAGTTTGGTTCAATGCATGTGAAAGTGTGTTTTGTTAGTGGTTAACCTTGTAGACCAAGCGCCAAGCCCGTTAATTCAAGGCAAAAGGAAATAAAGTAATAATTAAAGATTCTTTTTTTTATATAAATGATTTCTGAACAATAGAATGAGACATGATATACATTTTTTTTAAGTATTAGGTGGACAATCGATATAGTTAACAGTATATTAGACATTGTGAATAGTTATGATTAGCTTATTGCACATGATCTTATAAGGACATCTACTATGTTAATACAATATATTGAATTTGCAATAAAATGTCTCATCTTACAAAGAGAATTTGTCAAGTGATTTGTTTAATTCAGCCAGTCTGGGCCTTATTCGCGATTGAATCATGTCATGTTATCAAAGAAAGTGTGATTTGACAGTCGATAGCAGCAGCTAAGGAAGAGCCTGAGATTTGAAAAGGATACCGACACATTGTTGAATAGCAGTTAAAAGTCTTCCGTTATAAACGTTTTATTTTGTAGAACGCTTCGTGTTGGTGATTACCAATTGAGCTATGGACACCAGAGTATATTTGTCACTTTTCTCGTTATATATTTAAGAAGTTTGATGTAAAACTGACAAGAGCCGTGATTTATGAGGACATATAAGAAGGGATTTTTGCCAGCATTTTCATTTTAGGGGTTGAAAACCAAAATTGGGAGGGTGTAAATAGAGTTATGAAGGTTTTTTTTTTATTGATTTTTAACCGTAAAATCGTTTAAAAGTTGGAAGTATATGTTCGAGAATTGGGGGGCGAGGGCAGATGTTTACAAGAAGTATAAAATAAGTATTTGTTTACAGTGTGGAAGAAAGAAACTCTACGGGTATTTTTTTAATACGTTAAAATGCAACGGAGTGTGGACAGTAAATGTATCAATATTTCTAAAATATTCTTTTTAAAAGCTGACCTAACAAATTTACATAAAAAGAATAATAATATAGCTTTTGTAAAGAACTAATCACTACTTTTTATACATACATTCCATCACACTCCGTTGTGGTTCTCGTTCAAGTTGTTCAAATTCCCGTTTAACTAAATTTAGTCAATATTTTATTGCTGTTGTGTGCGTGCAAAGTGCCTTCAAAACAACAAACGTGAAGGAATGCGTTCACAAGATTAATAACCACTATTTTTTTCTTATTTTAAGGATTTATTGGTACACACACGGGAAAGGGAAATAAGGCACAAAGGCGACTAAAAGGAAGGACAAATTTCTTCATATACATACGTTTTCACGCGATATGTTTTGTCCTATTGGATTTCTTATGTGCGTGACCGAAACTTTTCTTAAGACCAAACAAGATTATTATGTAACCAAAATAAACGTTTCTAAGATATATAACGCTGTTTGAGAAGACTGACATGTGAGAAGAAAATCATTCTGATCTCTATTATGGAACAAAATTATAGACATCCTCTTTCTGACACTATAGGCTGATCCAGACAGATACAATTAGATAGTATAATGAAGGTGACTGATGTCAGGTTTTGAACACGGAACTTCAGGATTCTCCAATATACTCGCCACGATTGAGGTTTTTCATACGTTAGGTTATATTACCTTCCTTGCCACGCTGGAAAGTGTGATGACGGAATATTTATATTTTATTACCAGGGTGGTATTTGCCGATTTCGTTGGAATTTTGTGAAACTTTTTTCTTGATCCCGGAAGAAAATGTTTTGAGTTGGGAAGTGTTATTTTATTTTAAGAGCTTTTGGATGATCATACTATAGAGTTTTCTCTTTCAAGTACGAGAAAATCCTTGGTTATCTCTGTAGTCCTAATCCAATCGGAATTAGTTCATCCTGAGTCAAGTTTGAATCACCGTTGACGACAAACTTGAATTTAACTTGTCTTGTTAACTGTCTTGCTGAATGTGTAAGGGGATAGGCAAAGTGTCTGTCAAAAACTGTTCTAGTAGTACCGTGATATGAATCAGGAGTAATCAGGGGAACAAATTTCACACAGACACTCTTTCCCACTTGCAATTTGATAAATTTTGAACTTTTCTTCTACAGATTTTGTTTACAATATTTTCCTGCCGAACCCCTACTCTCTCATATCCTTGACTGACGAGGTAAAGCATTTGGTAGAGCGTTCGAATTGGAATCGGATTCATGGTTCGAATGCCGTTGCTGGACATGCAGAATGAGGTTTTCCTTGCTATCCCTCGGTCACACCAGGCAAATGCTGGGGCGGTGCCATTAATAAGGCCAGGGCAAATTCCTTCCATCCCCTTGTTATTGTTATTAAATATACCCAGTGTAAATTGGCCAAACTTGGGCTGTATCTGGAGATTATTAAATAAACAAATATAATATAATAGCAATTCTGCTATTAGTAGGTTAACCACTAGTAGGTTAACAAAATATTACAAAATGTTGAAAAAGTCGCCATCTTGGATCCAAAATAGCCGCCAAACCTATTGTTGTATAGAAAACATTACCTAAACCGCTGGGGCTAGAAATACGAAATTTGGTATATTGGTACATTATCACTAGAAGGTTAATAAAATATTATGAGATGTATTCAAAGACGCCATCTTGGATCCAAAATGGTGGACCTCATAATACATTTTCTACACCGTTTGAGCTATAAATACGAAATTTGGCATAAATGTGTATTATCACAAGTAGTTTAGGAAAATATTAAAACATTTTGAAAATGTCGGCATCTTGGATTCAAAATGGCCATCCAAAAAACATTTTCCACATCGTTTAAACTAGAGAAATAAAATTTTATATGAAGGTGTACCATCACGAGTAGGTCACGACTATATAAGAACATATTTAAAAAGTCGCCATCTTTAATCCAAAATGGCCGACCAAAAACAATTTTTCAAACCTCTGAAGCTAGAGAAACGAAATTTGGTGTGATGGTGTATCACCAAGAATAGTTTCCAAAAAAGTGGGCAAAGCTCCCCTGTGGGGGGTATATTTGTACGATGGGTCAATGGCCTGGTGTGACAGGAAAAAACCCTAGAAAAACTCAGTCAGGATGACGACCCGAATGCTACGCCAACGCTCTACGAAAGTGTATGTTTTTTTCATCACAACACAATGATGTGCGATATTAAAGCAAGTGTACTTATCTTCATGTCTAGGCATTGATGGTGACAGCGGAAGCCCTGTTAACATGAGCAGTGTCACCGTGCACTGGGAGATATGTGAAACGTGGAAGTTCTCAGAGAGGAAAATACCTAGTTGATTTGGGAGAAGAGATCTTATTTTGCCTTCAAGATGGAAGAAAATATGTTGAAAACCAATAGGATCAATACAAAACCTATGCAACCCGCTGTTTCATAGTAATTATTGAATTAAAACGTAAATGCGCGTATAACCCTATATATTGAGAAAATCTTAAGACACTAACTAATCAAATATCAATCAATATTTAGGCATAATTGTAAAAATTGTTGCCCGAGCCGGATTTAAGAAAAAAAAAATCCTGCCCAAAACATATTTACTGCATACATCCGTGAAAGGGCCTCACCCGTGTAATAGCCTTGTCGTTTTTCATATTCATGAATTACCGTGTAAAAGCTCCACTGTTTGTATGAAAGCAAAGCAACCACAATATTTATTTCGCCGAGAAAATGTATGTACTAGAGTACAGAAAAAAAATAGGAGCAATTAGGCAGAAATTCCCAACAACTTGTCTTAGTTATCACTGTAGAGACGACGAAATTCAAAGTATTCCAGCTGGCGCTTTCCGTAATTCCTTATTTTGTATTTTATAATAGCTTCTTGTACCCCTTGAAAGAGTCAACATTCGGTGACATCTTGCACATTTTTTTTAACTTTCAATCATTGAAAACTTTTGTGTACAATTTTTGTACACTTTCACGAAAAAGTAGATTGTACTGTTAAGTGGTTTTAGTAGGAAGAGGGAATAAAACCCAAGTCCGTTCGGTGATAACTGATAACATACCGCTTTAACCAATTGAACTTCTAAGAACTTAGTACAGTCGTCACTTTCCTCGCTATGTATTCAAGAAATTTGATGCAAAAAAAGCGAATGAGTTGTGGTTAATTAGTACATATTATGAAGACAAGTGTTTAATAAGTTATCCTGAATATCTAAGAAAAGAAACGTTGATTTGATGTTGATTAACACTGTTGAATGAGGAATTAGGCAGTAGGACAGAGTATACCGATAATGGAAGACGTCGATGATCGGTTATGTGTCACAGCACAATGTCTCTGTCTGCCACATCCGTCATATTCTCCCTATTTGGTCCCATTCGTTTATTCCCTCTTCCTACGCATGTAGAATCTGCTAAAAGGTCGGAGATTTGCAGGTGCAGAATAGCTTGAGTCTCCTACGGAGACAGCACTTCAGGTTGTCTCGAAAAAACCTGGAGAAGTACTTCCAATAATGATAATATCGTTAATAGAAGTGCGTGTAAGAGCAGAAGGGAGGTACTTAGAACATGACGTGTAGCGGAATCTCCAGTGACTAGTGACAATGACTGAACTGTAGCCACTATTTCGGAACTTATTGAGTGCATCTCATATTTTGGTGATCAAAATTTTGGGACATGCAAAGTTTGGTGCTCATTAGTCCAACAGTGTGGATTCGTGTACCAAACAGACAGACAGATAGAATTTTAATTTTATGTATAAGAATCGTTTCAAGATGATCACTGTATCCTAATGTACTGAAACAATTGGAAGATCCTTACCCCCCCCCCCCCAGATGACATGAAATAAAAAAAAATCAAGCCTCTTCCATTTTTTCATAACATGTCAACACCTTTCATTTATTATCCTCACAGTTTGTCACACCTCAGCTGCGTGCACATTGTCACATAAGACTTATTAAAATTTAACACGAAGAAGAAGAAGAAAGACAATAGTGAAAATGTAAGGTAAAGGATTGACCTAGCCCTGAATTACAAACCAGTGAATTATGAAAGTTAAGCAATCTGGAAAGCAAGAAAGAAAGAAAATGAAATGTATTACAAGTTTTACATTCCACCAATTACATGATTGCGCCAAGGTTTCTTCGTTTTCTTCTTTTAATTTTATAGTGTAAAGGATTTTCGCTGGTATGAGCAGTATTGTACGTGCCATTTCGACATGAATACTTTTTCCTCTTGTTGATCCGGTGATAGAACGTCTTCACATATGATACATTTTTCCTGTGATTATATTCTTTTTTTTTTTATTGTTCCTGTAAATTGACTTAGACAAAAGCGAAAGTATTGTTGTTTCTGTGGTATAAAATTGTATAGGAAGGTATAGTGAGTGGATATTGTTTTGAAAAAAGGAAGAAATAATAGTTTTAGTTCCAATAAGTGATCACCAACGCTGTCTGCAGAAGCCA
>JAGDQP010029840.1:436-23067 GCA_022664845.1 Lepisma saccharinum | reverse complement strand
ACTGATCAAGCACACTTTTTACGTAACTCTGAAAACAAGGCTCGCTTGATTGACATCCTTAAGACTCAATTTCACTCTGCTGGTATTACAGTGTACCAAGCTGAAGGAGACGCAGATGCTCTAATTGCTGCTACTGCCATTAGTATTGGGAATAAAAATATTTCTGTTGCTGTTGTAGGAAGTGACTCTGACTTTCTCTCGATTTTAATTGCTCGTGGACATCCACACACTACAATATATTTCATGAAGCCACAAACTAACAAAAATGAAGGCAAATGCTTCCACATACAGTTTTTTGTTCTTCCATGCCGTCACAGGATGTGACACGACTTCTGCTATATTCAACAAAGGAAAACAGAGCGCATTCAAAATTCTTCAGAAGGACCAAGAACTCTCCAAAGCAGTTACAGCGTTCAACAACTCTGATCTAGATCCCAAAACAATAATTGAGGTAGGAGAAAGATTTCTTGTGAGGATATATGGAGGAAAGAACAATGTTTCTTTAGATGAGCTCAGATATTATTTGTACAATAAAACAGTAGCTAGGAAACTATCTTTATCATTCAATTTAGCAACGTTACCTCCAACAAGTGCAGCTGCTTCCCAACACTGTCTTCGTGTTTACCTTCAAGTACAGCAATGGTTAGGGAATAATTTAAAACCAACAGAATGGGGGTGGCACTCAAGGGAAGGTAAATTGTTTTCAGTGACAACAAACTTACCGGCTGTTCCTGAAAACTTGCTCAACCTGATATCATGCCAGTGCAAGATCACAACACAGAAAGACTGTGGCGATAAATGCGAATGCAGAAAGGTCGGACACGTGTGTTCCAAATTTTGTTACTACTGTGAAGGAAATGGTTGTTCCAACATGCCAGTTGCTGATGATTCTGAAAATGATGACGCCTTTTATTAATAGAAGAAAGAAATAGGAGGCGAAACATTCTCAAGGTTATTACAGGTAAGTTTAATTATTTTACTATCAACTTCTTCAACATTTGTTGTTTAAAATAGTGAAAACACGACTGACCTAGCTTTAAATTAGCGAAAGTTATTAAAGAAAAAGGAGTGTAAGTGTTGCGAGCCCGGCTGCCATCTTCGTCCGCTATTTTGGGTGTGAAGCGAACATGGGATTTTATGGGACTTTTGGGATTTCATTTGAGAGGCCACAAAGAGTAAATCCTGAAAAAATTAGCTTTTTATAAATTATTTTAGCTCACAACCCCATATTTACTGTATTTTCCGGCCGCCATCTTTGTCCGCCATTTCGGGGGTGAAGCGAACATGGGAGTTTAGGGGACTTTTGGGATTTCATTTGGGAGGCCACAAAGAGCAAATCCTGAAAAAATTAGCTTTTTATAAATTATTTCTGCTCGCAACCCCATATTTACTGGGCTATATCCGGATACCCGGATCTGGTCATCCGTAGTCTGTTTCCTCTGCAATTCAATAAGCAATGAATGATTTTGCGTCTGGTAGGTGGGTCACAGATACCTTTGCTTGTTTTTAGAAGAGTGGTCGGTCATTTATTTAGGTCAGCCACGACATCAGTGTTGAGCTAGGTACAGGTACTAGCTACTAACCTTAAATTGTACCTAGGTACAGGCACCAGGTATTGACCATTGTACTAAAAAAAGATCATTTTTTTCTAAAACTTGCGTGTTTTTAGAGAGAGAGAAAAACATAAATAAGCCTTCGTTCTTTTTTCCAAGGCATCAATTTGTAATACTACTAAGGTCTTTTTAAGGATAGTCTAAAGCAACGATCTCCAACAAAAGATGCCAGAACTACCTCCGTATATATCTAATGTATTTTCATGGTTACACAAAATTTCCTTTCTGCTCCTACAAATTCAAGCCTAGAGAGTTCAAACATTCAGGGAAGAAAGTTCATAACCAATTCAAGAGCATGATCGATGCCGATTTTTAATTTTCTTTTTTGTTCATTGTTGAAAGAGCTTCACTGTTATAGGTTTCGATATTCACAACAATAATGAAGCGATTGCAACAATGAAGCGATTTCAACAATGAAGGAAAACGAAAATAAAAAATCGGCATCGATCATGCTCTTGAATTAGTTATGAACTTTCTTCGCTGAAATTTGAACTCTCTAGGCTTGAATTTGTAGGAGCAGAAAGGACATTTTGTGTAACCATGAAAATACATTAGATATACGGAGATAGTGTTGCCACCTTTTGTTGGAGATCGTTGCTTTAGATTATCCTTAACCAGGAATTACTTTTATATAAGCAATTAGGAAGAAATACAACATAAATTAAACCCTAGATATTGTAAGATTACAAACGTGTTTTTTTTTTTTGTATACGCCTATGTGAGTTATTCCTTGTTGTCCACTTTTCAGTGTTGCCAACTTTTGATTTTTTAAAAATTTCTTCCATACCGTATCTGCCCCAAAAACTTAGCTTAAACATTATTCAACACAATAGAAAACAGATTTTGGTGTGCCCTACCTCAAGCACCCCTGTTGTCAGTGATGCCAGCCTATTTAGAAATTCAACTTGTAGAAATGTCTTTATTAATACAAATCTACACGTGTGCACTGATTTATACCAAATTTGTCATGCATGTTGATTAAGTACTGGGGCAGGTCATACAGACGTGTACACTTAAGGCGCCGCAGTTTGTCAGGGTTGCCAAACAATTTAAAAAAATCTAGATTTCATGTTTGGATGTATCTGCAGTGATTTACACCTAATTTTACATGTGATAGGACAGTTCGGGTACTTCCAGCGCCGCAGTTGTCAGTGTTGCCAGCCAATTTCAGAAAATAATGTTTTTTTTTGTTTCCATATCGTTGAATGTATCAAGACTAAACCTTGTATTTACGTACTGGTACGCGTCATAGATGAACTTCAAGTCCCACAGTTGCCAATTAATTTAAAAATTAAATATTTACTATTTCCATACAGTTTGACGTACCCGCACCAAAATTTGAGTACACATATTGGACAAAACCGAAACATACCGTGATTGTTCCCTGTACCCAAGCACCTAGTTGTCAGCGTTGCCACTCTATTTGAAAATTCAATTTTTCAAATGGCCACCAGACTGTTACGTGCCGATAGCTATTTCTATACTTTAAAACAAGCAAGGGTGACAAACTATGTTACTATATGATTTGAAATAATACTTTTCAGAGCCCTATTGCAACAGACTCACTAAAAGTAAAGTAAGTAACCATGCCCCAACGCCATCTGTCCGTGTTTGATGGAACTGTCTCCACCTGAGTGGTCACGCACCTAACCACGAACAGATGCCGAAAAGTTGTACTCCTGCCGGGAATTGAACCCGGGACCACACGGACATGAGTCCAACGCTCTAACAACTAGACTATGGAGCCCCTAACAGACTGAAACAGAAACAGAAAAGGGGGGAATAGCAGGGCCCCCGAAAGTCCCGCCCTGCTGAGTGACCTCTCTCCAACTTCTACCGAGGTCTCCGCATGCAATTAGTAAGGATACTAAAAAGCAAGGATCTGAGGTATTCTAGAGGTTTCTATCCTAAGACATTTACCACTAAATCGGGAATAGTGAAAGAAGGTGAAAAAAGACAATAGAAAAGGGGCAAAAGAGCTTTGATACAGGGAAAAAAACCCGGTGATGCCGGGAAAAACCCACTACGACTTAAATTCAACTGGAATGATGTGACCAAATTGGTTGGTAGGTATGTAATCTGAGGTTGAGTTTGTTAGTTGGAAAAGAACTAACTACGATCTAGAAGAGTAAGGGAAGAGCAATGGGGAGGGACGAGATACAGAAACAGTGTGAAAATGTTCCACGGCCGCCACAGGCACGGGGTGCGTCGCTTCGCTGTCGCCGGGGCTTCTCACATACAAAATCTGGCAGTATGCATGCCACCCCGTACTGCTGCTACCGCGGTGTCCACTGGCCCGCTTTGACTGCTTCACCCAGCCATCTGACGTGGTTGCTTTCGGCATCAGGTACATCGCTGCGCTAGGCTTCCCTCCAACGGCCGCGATCAGCCACTTCGCAGCTTGGTTGAAGTTCCGCAAGCTTCACATCGAGGTCCCATATGACTGTGCTGCAGGTGCACGGGTACAATCACGAAGCTCCACTCCGCCCACGGTTTCCTCAGCTTCCAGCAACCTGCCCCATTCAACCTGGCATGACTACAACCGGCACTAGGTTCTCGCTTCGCTGTTACCGGGGCTTCCCACATACAAAATCGGGGAGTATGCATGCCACCCCGGCCTACTGCTACCGCGGCTTCCATGGGCCAGCTTCATCATGCCTCCACCGTTGTCTGCACTCGTCAAAGGTCCCATTCACTCTCTAACAGACTCACTAGTAGAAACATATATATAGTTGCTTGTTTACGAGAGTATTCATTATGTATCTGTACAACTCTTATTAAATATGCATATAACACAAAATATGCACACGGTCTGTATCTGTATATATTTTCACGCTTGAAGCCCAGAGCATGAGGGAATAATCCCTCGAGTTTTTATAGTGAAACACAATGTACTATTAAACGCAAATATAATCTCTGGCCTTGAATCGGAGCAGAATATTTCTCGGAATCTTGAGCTACAGATAATTATTTTTTGCAGACGGTAATTATGATAAAAAATAGATATCTTTCTTGAATAATACTGTAATTATATATTAACGTATTCTATATACAAGATGAAAGGATACATCGGTAAGAATTCATAGTTTTTCAGTTTACAGTAAAGACGTCTTCGAGGTTTTATCTCTAGGAACTTATAAATTCTTCCTATGATTCAAAATGTCTTCATTTCCCTGCAAAATGTCTTAACTTATTAGTATTTTATCACAAACTATATCAAATAACTGTAATCGATATGTCTTTAGTTAATTCCTTATGTTTATTAGGGTTAAGACATACGAAGCATAGCAATGGGACAGTGAATGCATAAATCATATACCTCATAAGGCTGCAGGAAAAAAAGAAAGCAATAGTAAATCTTAACTGCAATCCTGCTGATTACATTGATTTATCTGCAGTGTAAAACATTAAATACTTCATGTGTGAAAGAAACGACATTTTAAAAAAATATGAAAAAGAACTATGCTTTTCATTGAAAAAAATCTTTCCAGAAAAAAAAGTTTTTTTTTTACAATATTAAGTGTACCTAAGGTACCGTACTCTTTTAGGTACTTGGACCAGTTATAGCTAAACAGGGCTGAAAATAATTTCAAGAACTAAGCGGATACTCATTGACTATATATCACCCTTATAACATTTCCTGTAATAATAATAATAATAATGAACCCTCAATACTGAGCGAGATAGGTTAAGCCAAAATCGCTCGAATTTTGTCGGCGGATTGTGTTACCACCGCATATAACGTTTCCAGTAAGTCATGATTCGTATTCACAATTTAGTTCTGGAATTGTGAACTGAATTTAAACACTAATTATAAAGAACAAAGTGTCATTAACTCTCAAAATTTGTAATTTTGGATTGATCCGTATTTTGATATAACACTTTTAATCTTTTCCGTACAGTATTTAAATCTATTATGAAAGAATTGAACATACAATAATAATATTATTATTATCACTGGAAAATTTTCCTTCATATCTCATTAGGAGTGGGTTTTACAAGATAATCCAGAAAGAATGAAACCAATAAGCAGGATTTCATTAAGGGAAAACGAACTTCCTCAGGGTATTTTTCGTGGTCTCATAACGCTAGGTTCCATATTCCCGAGTACTTCTGGGGGTATTTTTCTACTCTAGGGTTAATACCCCAAAAATTCCCTTTAAAAAGTAGGTACCAAGATAGATAGATTCACTGAACAGTTGAGGTGAAAGAAATATGAAGTCCACAAGAGAAGAAGGTACTTTGTCAATTTTATTGATTTTACAGGAGAGCATTTTAGAAGTCCAGGATTAGCAATACGCTTATCTGAACATTGAACAAAGATTTTCTTGTAGCAGACGGACTATACGTGTTATGTTCATGCATTATAGCTTGTTAAAAATACTGTCATAAACTTGTTGAATAATCTGAAACTTTGTTGAAATAGAGTTCTAAAATGTTCAATGTTTAAAGTCAATTTTATACAGCAATTCTTAGCTCTTCGAATTGCCAAGTTAAACTGTTGCTGCAAGAACTCTTGGCTTCCTTCCAAATGTTTTATCTATATTTTATATTTACTTATCGTAGGAAATGTGATCCATCACCATCGATGGCAGTCTCCAACTCACTTTAGAATATACTATGTATTTCTATATAAAACCGATATTGCCAGTAAGTATAAAGGAACATAATTATATTCTATGTTTATAAATTTTAAAATTTTGGTAAGTTTCACTTATACATAAGAAAAGAAAAAAAATACTTACCCCTGGCGGGACTCGAACCCGCAATCCCCGGTTTAGGAGACCGATGCCTTATCCATTAGGCCACAGGGGCTACTTACTACTTGCGTTCCTTGTATCCTGTATCAACGTACAGTATCATTTCTCTGTTATCGCCACATCTTTTGGATTCATTGAAACTCATTTAAGTACTGACCTTCAAGATTACAAGGATTCTTGAAAGATTATTATTATAGTAACTTTTCAAATATTTTTTTCTTTTAAAATGTGACTGACTTTTTTAATATTCTCAATGGGAAATGAATAGGCCTATCTATTATCACAGGTAGACTCCTTTTATGTTAGCTGGACTGATCTTGTTGATCGGAATCAACCGGCATTTTTACTGTGGCAAAATAGAAGAGTTTAATATTTATTCATTTGCCATCCGTCTCTTTTTTTTCTGTCATCCAAAGCGCCAGGTGGACACTCGCTGATGTGAATTCGGAGGAAAGGATCTTTCATTCTTCTTTACCTTGAGGTTTGTATGTATCAGAGTTGAAAAATTTTTCCTAAGAGCCAAACATTCTTTAAAACATTTGTTGTTGTTGTTGTAAAATATTTTAATTAACTCTAAAAATACACATTTTAAACGTTAAAAACATTTTAAAACAAGTATGCATTAAATTAAAATTGTCTATGTTCTTCCAAAATATTGTTTTATTGTTATTATTATTCACTCCATATTAATAAATTGTTTTTATCTCAGGTAGTCATGAAAATAAAGACATCGCCCTTGACATTAACACAAGAATTGAACATTTGTTTTCTCTTCGGAATTGTAACCTTAAAATGATTTACCTTCGCAGAAACCTGTCTGCTTTAGGAGTCATTTGCTTGAATCTTTAGGGATCTTGAACGCAAGATTTTTTTCTATCAGCTCTTCCCGCAGGGCTTGGCAGCCATATTGCAACTCACTTGGAAACACTTCCGGTAGGAATAACCCACTCTCGCTAATCTTGAACGATAAGTAACAGCGAGAAGCGCTCAACCCGGTAGCTGCAGTTTGGTCTTGTGGTCAAGACGTCGGAAAGCTGATCCCGGGTTCAAACCCTGGCGTCGACTTTTTACATATTTTTTAAAAAAGAAAATTAAAGTTTTTTTCGTTTTTTTATGTAAATACACAAAAGGAAATTTAATAAAAGTTGTTATTTATAATTTTAAAAGAGGCCACTAAAAACTAGGATGTATATAAACCCACCAGGGCATCGCTCGGTGTGCAAGGAGGATGTGTGTGTCCGAAGGGAACTGGGCGGCGTTAGCCGCGGCAGAAGGGGGGCGCAGCCCCCTGTTAACGGTGGGCATACGCAAAAGTACTATTTACTCAAAAGTTCTGTTCCGTACCGGAAGTGTTTCCAAGTGTGCTCCGGAAGTTGCCAAAATGGCTGCCCAGCCCTGCGGGTCGAGCTGAAAAAAAAATCTTTTGTCTTGAACACTCTTTTGTTTTATCCTGTTTGTTCATTTGGTATCTGAAGCAAAGTCACTCAAGCTTTGAACTATACGTATCGCACCAATAGAATTGGAAGCAGTTTTCCTCATGTGGTTAAAAAAAAGGACTGCTTTCAAAAATCAACTAGAGAGAATCAAAAAGAAAGATTAACGAGATAGACTAAGAATTGCTTTAATAATTCTATCATTGCCTTTCCCGAAATAATGAAATTTTCTGTCCCAAAATACAGTTTGATTTTTTTCAGTTTTATTAATTCCAATGTTGTCGTTTCAGTTTGATTACATTGTTTAGAGAGATTCAAGAAGAATTTTAGCTTTTGTCGTTATTGGATTTTCCTTTTGGTACTTCGCAGACAAGTGGCACATTGTAGATTCGTAATCATTTTCTAAAAATTAACAGTTATTATCATACACTAAAGGATATAAAATACAATTGTATTACGCAAGGATGTAAACTATTACGACCAACGATATTTACATTGGCATAGGATTGGTATAAACTGAGCTGAAAATGCCGTTTATCAAGATGCTGAAAATCCATAAAACATTGTTTTGTATAAATTTGATTAATTTTGCGAAACAGTTTGCCATATTGAATCCACCAATTTTTTTTTTTTTCGTTTAAACTATAGAGTTATAAAATCTCCACTAGAGTAAGAACTGGCGTTGCGAACGCGGCGCCACTTGAAAGTTGGGCGAGAGGCAAAACGTTTGGCAAAACAACACGTATTGTGAGCTGTTATGCTTCGCTCTTCTGCAATGTTTGTTATAGTTCTTTGTATTTGAGAAGAAAACGCCGGTCTTCTGTGCAACTTATAGCTATACTGAAAGATTTTAGAAAGGAAGTAATGTATCGTTTCACAAATAAAAGATCATATAATATTATTCCGTAAAAAAATAATTATGTAAGACTGTTTCGTGCAGTTTATCTGTGCTAGTAATATAAAAGAAAACACACATCTTTGATTAGAATTTTTTTTTATACAACATCGTGTTAGCTCCATAGTTATAAAACGGTCCCTCAATGCCAAAGGGAAGAGAAATATTCATTAAAATAAGTATTATTACATTCAGAAATAATGGATCGTTTTCATTTAGGCCTATTGGAAATAAAGTGGTTATATTCGTGTAGAAAAAAAAAATTATATTTGTCTATTTATTTAAGTAGTTCTAAGCCCATAATGTGCTGTTGAATTTTATTTATGGCCTTTATTCACCTAAAGCTCAGGTGGGATAGGGGAGGGGAAAGCATTCGGGAAGATGTTGAAGATGCCATCCTACATTTGCCTGGGTGTTTGAGGAAAACCTTTGGAAAAACCTTAGGATGGTCGTTCACTGGAATCGAACGCATGACCTCGCGCATGCTACGTCAACGCTCTACCATTGAGCTACGGCGATTCAGTAAGTAATGTGATGGTGAAAAGCCTTGTTAGATTATTAAGAACAATGATGATGATGATGGGTGTTCTGCCCGAAGGCAGGTCAAGACCTGAAGGTCCCAGAGCTAGGTGAACCGATGGTGATTTGCCATTGCCTTCCACCGCATGAAGATGACGTCCTAAGGATGGGACCTACAGTTTAAAGTGGGTTCCGAACCATTTGTGCCTCCGCCGGGAAACGAACCAGGAACACCTTGATGACACTATTAAGAGCAACAGAAACATAAATTTAACATAATATAACAAAACTAGATGAGAAACACTTCTTATGGGTCACTCTGGACGGCAATAGGAAGACTCGTGAATTCTATATACCTAAAGTCGGACACAATAATATACTTAATAGATATGACTATCCGTATTGTTTATGATATAAAGTTAAAACAGAACATTTGAAAAACTAGAAAAAACAATGTTGTTTTTCAATAGTTTTAAGACAAAGACTTTTACCCTAAATTTAAAGACACTCTTCTGCATTCTCAGATACATTTCCGGCATCTTCCAGGGGAGGCAGTTTTTTTTTTCAGTGGTCTATATAATGTCACTTTCCATAGCTGGTAGAACTTAAATATCAAGTTAAAGCTGTCCGAAAACTAGAGATAATTTTTATACACATTTTTTAATGGCATACGTCTTGTTTCAATGATATTTATGTGAAAATTGCCGACTACTAGTGTATGTCCGACGACTGGTGCCCTTACCCTGTTCTCAATTTTATAATTTTTCTTTGTAAATCTATGCAAGTAAGCCATTGGGTGTATACAATTACAGTATCAGCAATGTGTGTGCATAATATTCATGTTATTTCCGATGTATCCCTAATGTTGTTTAATATTTTTAATTTTTAATGTATCTTTAATGTTTTCATGTGGTTTTAAGTATCAATATCCTATTGTTATTTAACAAAAAGATCTCTCAGAACAAAAATAATATTTATCAAGAACGTTTTATAAATTATACATTAAATGAGAGTGATTTTACATTAAATTATACCTTATATTGATCAATTTAACTATGAGTTGTTTGTATCTTACGTATTGAACTTAACTAAGGTGAAGTCTAATGCGAATTCTCAATTGTTTTCCTTCATAAAAAGATCGTGTGTGGTAAATACGGTACACTTCGCATCAAAAAACTTGCGACAGCGAACGCCGTGCAGCTAGGCAACCCAAATGGCACCTTCTTATCCCATAATCGTGTCTGGTAAACAGACCCCTCTTTCTTCTTCCTTCGTCACACCCATAGTAAAATCAGCAAACATCATGAGCACGTTATTTCGGTTGTTTTTTTTTTTTCAAAATAGACATGTATTAGTATCGAATTCTATCGATAAAATGAAAGAATAAAAGCGAGACGAAACAATATACGTAAGTTGACGGAGGGAGAAATTTAAACACACAATGAAAAATTGAAACCGATGGGTGCCTTCAGGCAAAGGCAGAGAAATTAGAGAGGGGGGGGGGAGAAAAGAAGAAGATGGAGTACAGATAAAAATATGGAATTTAAATGTAGTAAAAAAGAATCTAACATTATAAAGTGCAGTGCTCACAAATCTAACAGCAAGATAGAAGGGACTTTTGGATTTTATATGTTTTTCAGGGCTATTCGAATATATAAAGGGCGCTTGAAAATTCATTTAGACCCTTTCAATATTGCGACCAAAGTTGATGATCAGATTAAATATTCATGATTTCCAGTGGAGACACATTTAGGATAATGTCAAAAGTGTAACACACATGATTTGTTTGTGTGTGGTTCGGCTGCAAATTCGGAGGGGCTCTTTGAACGTACTGGTTCGGAATACATTATAATCATGAATTCCGCCAGGATTTTCAGATTGGCGTGTGTAAAGTCAAAATTGGGAGGGTGTAGATAGCTTTACAATGTTTCTGTCAACTTTTGAGCGTGAAAATAAAGTAAAAGTTGGGGATATTTTCAAGGATTTCGAGCTGATCCCCCTCCCAGTTGCCGGGGTCTGGCGGAATCACTGATTGTAACAAACCATGTAGATACCGTGGTCCATATCTTCCATTCCAGACTAGTAATGTAAATTGAGCATACAAAGAACATGAATGGATAATAATTTTTCTGCTTAATTTCTATCAGAAAGAGCCAAGATTATAATTCCAAACTGTATCAAAATGAAAAGTTCCAAATGTTCAAAAGGAATATTCGCATGTTCCTATAGGCATACCAGACATTACATGTTGCACATTTCAAAAGTGAAAAAAAGAACATTGAATATTATGTTGATAAATTTCATTATAGGATGGAAACGAATTTTTTGCCAAACTAATATAAAAATAATTCTTCTCTTGAAATTGCGAAAAAAGGGGGCTATTTTCTACTCATATCTTAATATGTATCTGTTCCGAACATGCCACTCTAGATTCCACCTACTGTGAATATAACGCTTTAATAATTACAACATTAATGAACTAGTGTTCATAACAATTCGCACAGATGGAATAAACCCGGCAGAGCTCAAACGGGCCCCGACTGTCGGGGGATGCTGGTCAGGGTTTGGACTATCATCAGGTTTAAGAATCGAACGCATTCTGACGCGGTGATTCGATGTGTGATTTGATAACCTGGAAGATGAAGGAGAGATTTCAATTGTTTCATTGCGTTTGAACAGTGTTTATTTCAGGGGTGCCCAGAATCGGAGATGTTATCCCGAGAACACGAAACATACGACGTCAAAATTTCCAGTTAAATAGATTTTCCAGACTGGGTCAATCGGGTTATCGGATCACTCATGTCTGGGTCAGTCCCTATCACCGATTCATCGAAAGTGACCCGAATTTGGCTGGGGAATAAGCACAAACAGAGAAATAGACATGAATTAAGAGGAGAAATAAACATGAATAGAGACAGAGAGAGAAGTAAAAGAAAAGAAGCAGCGAAGACACGATAACAATACATCAAGAAAGAGAGGAAGAGAGAAAGATCAATGAAAAATATGAAAACTACATTATCATTATGCTAAATAGCACACACACCTGTTTGCTCGGATTCTGACCAGTGATACTTCGTTAAGTTCTCCACAATCCCGAGATGAATCTTTGAATACTTCAGTGTATGCGAAAGAGAAACTGACTGATGGGGAATCGAACACAGGTTTTCAAATTAGAAGTCCGGCACGAAAGCGATACTCCACAGACGACTTTACCCAAGACGTGCTTAACCAATGCTATACTGTTTGTTTCTACGAATAATAACATGAAAATGGATACTTCATATCAATGTCGTGCTCTTAACTGTCCGCCCTGAGACTTAATTTGAACTTTTCCAACCAACATTCGTACATCGTCTTCCTCTCTATAATGGCTCGTGCTTCATTCCACAATCGGAAATATTATCCGTTTTTTATGAGAAGTGATGGTTAGATTCTTCAAGACCGCTTTGTAAAAAAACTTGGCTTAAACAGGATTCGAATCTATATTGGTTTGCTTTAGTGCATCAAATTCCGGCACTTTTCCTCTACTCCATTTCGCCAACTAAATATTGAAGCCATGAATTTCTAAGTTCATGTTTGGAAATAGCCAACTTCGTTCTGTAAGTTCTTTAAACCAAAATACACGCTAGAAGTTCTTCATTCAACCACTTATAGACAAATTAGTGCCCACTAATATCCAAAATAACAAAAGTTCAGGAAAAATGAAATAAACAATAACAGCTGATGCAGTTTCTATGCGTCGTGGAAGTTCAAAGTCACGCTTATAGGAATAAGTATTATTATTATTGCAGTGAAACGCCCGATAACTGACAGTTGTATATTCCCTGTGGAACAATATTGAATATTATGGAAGTAAACTCTGCTTTGTTTTTCTCTGAAAATATATTTCCCAGAGCAAAAGTTCTATGATACGAATATTTACGTGTTTTTAAACGACTTCGTTTCTCATTCTATGCATGTGTTTAAAATGACTCCCTTGCAAGAAGGATATTCCAGGATTGTTTCATTTCTATTCCTAATATTCCGAGAGTATTCCTGGGTAATTAGAAATATGCCAGAATTTGTCACGGGATTAGAATACTTGGTATCGTGAAAAAATACACGGAATATTTCTAATATATTCCCATATAATAAAAATAACCTTGAATATTAGAGAAAGATGCACGTTACACTGCAAAATCTTGTTTTTTTAACGCTACAAGGATAAAAAGTATAGTAGAAAGTTAAAATATAATTGGAAAGTTAACAATAATCCTGAAATCTTAGGAAGGCGGACATTGACATAAAATGTATAATGTATTGAAAATATTCAGGCATGAATAATGCTGGTATATAGTGAGAATATACCTCCCTTTCTATTGTGTAGAACCTATATTTATTGCGTACTGTCTGGGAGTATTTATTCAGTTACTTAACTTTAATTTAATGGCCAAACATGTGCTGTGGGGTCGAAAGTCCCTCGCATATTTAAGGGACAATTTCCCTCGACGTAAAAAAACCAAAAAAGTATTTCGGGAACATAATATTTAGTGTCTTTTTTGTTTTGTGCATTTACCTTATATTTATGGGTCAGACACTCACCTATGCCTAAGCCGTGATATGTTTAAGGGACTGCAAGAGACAGGTTCAAGCTTTTTGTATCTATCTATGAGTTTTTTTTTAAACAAAACAAAAAACTAGATGCTTGTTCCCGTAATACTTTTTTTTCGTGACTATATCATCATCTTGGACATTGAATGTAGGAGTCAGAACCTATATTGAAATATTCGTTGTTTCGAAAATCCAGTGCTGTGATCATAATATTAGGAGGCGAAAACATACACTTCACAATATACACTCTGTCAGTTACATGAAATGTTTACAGAACTACTTTGTAAATAGATGTTAATTTTTTGTGTTAATTTTTACTATGCAAATGTTTGAATCAATCGTAATAAGATACAATTGGGAAGTTGTTGTGAATAAAAGAGAGTGGCGATCACAGTTGTGAGCTTCTGCTCTCCTCTCCCAACATGTCTGGTCAGCGTTGGAGCAGTAGACCAACTTTTCCCTCCGGGAGAGTCCTCATCCTCATCGATACAATATCTGAATACAATCATATTCAGAAAAAGAGAGAAAACACAAGTACGCGAAATGAGTATGTAAGCAAACAAGCAATAAGAATAAGCCGATTTGTTGGATCACAACAAATTGCTGGCGTGGTTATTAGCTTGATTAGCTATGTACACTTTCCACACTGAGAATCATAGGTTCGCTTTCCACCTACACCAGCGTTTCTCAACCTTTATCATCCTGCAACTAAAAACATGACATTTCAAAACATGACCGTTGATACGCTGTATTTGATAATAAATATCCTAATTACATTATTCAGAACTATTCAACAAATTACATTATTTTAGTAGACTCTAATTATAAAAACAATAAGCAAAATAAAATATCGTCTTCAAAAATTATTAGTTTTAACCTACAACCCCTAGCTAAATTAATTTTTTCACCTTCTCTTCCGACCCCCTTACACACAACTCATGACCCCTTTGGGGTTCGCTACCTCCACGTTGAGAAACCCTGACCTACACCAATATAATTTTCTTTCAAAATCGTTAAACATTTTATTCACTTGATTAGATGCATTTGGGGGAATAATATACACCAACCTCATTTGTAAAACTCCAAGTTACCTTAGAAATTAAGGAGAATACAGCTCGTATTTTGGAACCATTCTTATACTTTGTGCATGCAATGTGGCCTGATATAAGTGTACTTAAAGAAATGCAATTCTAAAACAGTATAATTTACCAAAATCAAGAAACCAGTGATATTCGTTAGGTGAGAACAATGTGGATTTAGATCGAGCAAGAACAAGAAAGCTCCGTTAATTTCTCCTGTCAACTTGCTATGTTCTGTCTGTTAGCTACCTTAAAATATTGGACCTCTTAATTTTGATTCCTCCATCTGAAATGGAGGCTAGCGCCTAAACGAAGATAAGTACAGAGAAACTGACTTCAAATTTGGGTTCAGTGATCTTGATTTATCTTGCCGTTTCTAATTTGGTGTTTAAAATTGGCAGACGCTTGTCATTTGGTTAGCCTTCTGCATTTTAAGGATTCGTGCAAGTGATTAAATTACAGTAAAGCAGATAGAGAGTCAGTAAAGCAAGTTTGGCGTCAGCGAATACGGCCTCGATTAAACTTCTCCATTCTAAACATTTTGATATGACTAATAAACCTGTCGATATTATTAGACTAAACCTTGAAATGTTTAACCCTTATTTAAGGAATAGTAATTGTTGTCAGATTTCTTTGCATAATGACAGGAACCGAACTATTACGTCCATGCAATACGAACATAGATGACTTAGCTTTGTGAGAAAAGAAGAGCAAGCTTCGGGATTCGAACTCGCGTCGCCAGCTTTATGGACGAAAAGGGAAAAAAAATAACGCGACGCAGCCCGCACGGCCACGAAGACATCAGGCAAACAGCTCAACTCTTACGGAAATAAAAGCAAAGTAAAAGTTATATAATACTGATTTTTTTTTCAGTTACTGTGTTTCGTGCATTTGTAAGTTAATCTTCTATTAACTACTATTTTGTTCGATTTTATACATATGAAAACCATGTTATATAATTTGTTAAAAGATCGAAAACCATATTTAACGTAAGTGGGAATAAGCAAAACTTCATCGTTAATTATTACAGACATAGCAACATCGCTGTATTATAATTTATTTTATGAACAAGAGAAAAGTTCTAATTACTTTTATTCACATATTTTTTGCTACATCACGACTAGATATACAAACATTATTTTCTTCACAAAGATTAGTACTCGAAAACTGCACTAATACACTCATTGTATTAAAAACCGCGCAGTGGTCACTCATGTTGTTGCAAGGTTGCCACATAGTTCAATTTCTGAACTTAAACTTTCTAAGTGCTGCTAAAGAGTGCGCTCAGATTATAATTGACTGAGTGTAAAATAACCAATGGACTGAAAGACTTCGGCTATGAGGGCGACGAGGGTAGCCAAGTTCTACACCGCTAACATTATTCTTTTCTTATTCAACAGAAGCTGAAAATGTGGAGATAATTTTGATGCTAAGCGACTTCAGTCAGTAAGGTATTCCGTTCGGAAATTTACAAAAACCTACACTTTCGAGTAATATAGACATATGATGCCGAATCAAATTCAATCCTGAGGCACTTGCTGAAGTAGGAAACCTTATGGTTGTAGTTTCGAATCGCCTGCAAGTGACGACTTATGATACTTAAATAAAACCTGTCAAAAAGTTTTAATTTCTGTTACGTTCAACTTGTCATATTGCACGAAGTGTATTAAAACTTTTAATTGCAGTTTTAACTTCTCCATTTGCTAATGACATTTCTTTTTATGATGTTAGTTTCGTTCAGGCTGGTTTACGTTAAAATAAAAGACAATAAATTATCGTAACTTAATGTCATAATACTTACCCTAAACTGGATTTGTTCTTAAAACTCACATAATATATTCATTTCATAATTCGACATGACAAACAGGACATGCATACAAATGTGTTGACTTACTAAAGAATACGTACAGACAAAATATATCACATATACTCAATGTTACATTGTCCTCGCATTTGAACTTCATAATTCATGAGTAACGACTTTCGTTGGCAAGATGGAGTAGAGGAAAAGTGCCGGAGTTTGAAGTACTAAAGCAAACCAACATAGATTCGAATCCTGTTCAAGCCAAGTCTTTTTTTTACAAAGCGGTCGTGAAGAATCTAACCACCACTTCTCTTACAAAACGGATAATATTTCCGACTGTGGAATGGAGCACAAGAGTCATTATAGAGAGGAAGACAATTTACGAATGTTGGTTGGAAAAGTCCAAATTAAGTTCCAGGGGGGACAGTTAAAAACACGACATTAATATGAAGTATCCATTTTCATGTTATTATTCGTAGAAGCAAACACTATAGCATTTGTTGAGCACGATCTGGATACAGTCGCCTGTGGAATATCGTTATCGTGCTGGACTTCTAATTTGAAAACCTGAGTTCGATTTCCCACCAGTCAGTTCATTTTTCGCATACACTGAAGTATTCAAACAAAGATTCGTCTTTGTACTGTGGAGAACTTAACGAAGTATCACTGGTCGGAATCCGAGTAAACTGGTGTGTGTGCTGTTTAGCATAATGATAATGTAGTTTTCATATTTTTCATTGATCTTTCTCTCTTCCTCTCTTTCTTGATGTATTGTTATCGTGTCTTCGCTGCTTGTTTCTCTTCTTTTACCTCTCCTTCTCTCTATTCATGTTTATTTCTTCTCTTAATTTACACACACTCTCTCTGTTTGTGCGTATTCCACAGTCAAATTCGGGCCACTTTCGATGACCCGGTGATAGGGACTGACCCAAACGTGAGTGACCCGGTCTGGAAAATCTATTTTACTGGGAATTTTGACGTCGTATTTTTCGTGTTCTCGGGGTAACATCTCCGATCCTGGTTATCCCTGAAATAAACACTGTTCAAACGCAATTAAATAATTAAAATCTCTCCTTCATCTTCCGGGTCATCAAATCTACATCGAATCAGTCGGTAACCCTTTCAGCTCTGCCGTGTTTATTCCATGTGTGCGAATTGTTATAAACACTAGTTCATTAGTGCTGTAATTATTAGAACTTTATATTCGCAATAGGTGGAATATATAGTGGCATGTCCAGAACTGACAAATTTCCCCTTTTTTTAAAGCCATTTCAAGAGAAGAATTATTTTTATATTCGTTTGGCACGAAATTCGTTTCCATGCTCTAATTTGCCAACATATTATTACACGTGTTTCTTCTTTTCGCGTTTGCAATGTGGAACATGTAAAGTTTACTATGTCTATAAGGAACATGCTAATTTTGCTTTTGAACATTTGTAACTTTTCATTTTGATACAGTTTGGAATTATAATCTTGGTTCTTTCTGATAGAAATTAAGCAGAAAAATTATCATTCATTCATTTTCTTTTTATGTTCACTTTGCATTCGTAGTCTGGAATAGAAGGTATGGCCTATGGTATCTACTGGGTTTGTTACAAACAGTGATTCCGGCAGACCCCGGTCCCTGTGGGGCTGTCGATTCTGGAGACTACCCCGAACTTTTTGATAGAAATCGTGCAAAACTCTAGTCCACCCTCCAAATTTTGACTTTACACATCCCAATCAAAATATCCTGGAGGAATTCCTGATTACAAAATATTCCGAACCAGTATATTTAATAAGCTTCACCAAATTTGCAAACGAACCCCGCGCAAAAAAAGCATGTGTGTTACACTTTTGACATTATCCTAAATGTGTCTCAAAACTCTGGAGTTTCACTGGAAATCATGCGTATTTAATCTGACCACTAAGTTTGGTTTCCATTTTGACAGTGACTTAATGAATGTTTGAAGAACCCTTTATATATTCAAAGAGCGATGAACAAATATAAAGTCCAAAAGTCACTTCTACATCTTGCTGTTAGATTTGTGGGAAGCGAAATCTATTGTGTGGGAACTGAACTTAATCTTTTTACTACGTTCAAATTCCATTTTTTTATCTTTACTTCTTCTTCTTCTCCTTTTTCTCCTTCTCCTTCTCCTCCTCCTCCTTCTTCTTCTTCTCTCTCTCTCTCATATCTCTGCCTCTGTCTAACAGACGTTCATCGGTTTCAATGTTTCACTGAGTGTTTAAATTTCTCCCTGTATCAACTTATGTATATTGATTCGTCTCGCTTTTATTCTTTCATTTTATCGATACTAATATATGTCTATTTTGAAAAAACAAAAACGTGCTCTTGATGTTTGCTGATTTTAGTATGGGCGAGACGAAGGAAAGAGAATGAGGGCGTCTGTTTACTAGACACGATTATGGGATAAGAAGGTGCCATTTGGGTTGCCTGGCTGCACGGCGTTGGCTGTCGCAATTTTTTTGATGCGAAGTGTACAATACTTGGTGCTAGGCAACAGCAGACGTCTTGCCAGCGGCTGTCCGGCGGTGGAACGACGGAGGCGGCAAATTGCTCATGTGTGTTACCCGTGGTGCGGCCTGATGGATTTTACCAGAACTTCATAGCTCATTCCATGGATGTGACAGACAGCAGAACGTAGAGATAAAATTCAGAGAATTTATTTATTAAGAAGAATACAACAGGGCCATGCCCAGTTACAATATTCTGTAAAAAGCGAATTACAATTAGTTTTTATCTTACGAGGAATCATCTGTCAATAGTATCAACAAAATAAAAGCATAATATATAATAAATACAAGAGAAATGCATTGCAATATAAAGCCAAGTTTAAAATCAACATTTCTAATCCAAGTGGAATAATATATTTACCATCCCATGTTTATAAACGAGAACTGGCGATAATGATTTTGCTTGCTTTAGAATAATTTTATTATATTATTCTGGAAACTTTTTGGCTTTGATTAAATATGTCTACCTAATTTTTAATTCTACATAATCTATTGTACGAAAAGCACATTCTCCAAATGGGTGACTTTTTCAGAATCTCAGTTCGGAGTTTCACATAGAATGGAAAAGGTCTTTACTATCCATTCGGGTTCTAGTATCCGGTATCCGAAATTGGATTTCAGAGAGTAAATCTATACTATCTACGCAGTTATGAATTAATTTATAAAGAAAGAGTGAGTCAGTCATGATTCTACTGTTCTCCAGCGTCATAAGTTCAAACTTCTGAATTAGGTTTACATAATGTTCAAATTTAGGATAAAAGCCAGTTGTTTTGAGGAGTCTGAGAAATTTAGATTGAATCTTTTCTATTTTCTGACAATTAATTTGAGTGGTGGGATTCCAGATGATGGATGCATATTTAAGTTTCGGTAGAACCACGAATAATATAACTTTTGGTATGTACTAGTCATTCTGAAGCCCGTTCCTGTTCTATAAATCAATCCTAGAATTCTGAAAGATTCTGTTGTTATATTGTTTACATGATAATTAAACGTTTGTTTAGAGTCAAAAATAACTCCAAGATCTTTTATTATATCTGGTCTTGCTAAAACAATGTTATTAAGTGAGTAAGGAAACTGAACAAACATTCGCCGTCTAGTAAATGTAATCGTAGTGCATTTTTTGTTATTCATATCTAGTTTATTTCTGTGGCACAACCTATTTATATTATACTATCTAAATCTACTTGTAAGTGATAACGGTCTTTAATTTATTCAACTTTAGAAAATATTTTAAGATCATCTGCAGAGAATAGTTTTTTCAGAGCTTACTATGCAATCAGGGTAGTCATTTATGAATAATAAAATAGTAACGGGCCTAAATTTGATCCCTGAGGTATTCCTGATGTCATTTCGAATTCCTTTTATACAAATTCTTTGTAGAGAACGGACTGTACATGAACGTAGGTAAGATGAAAGAAGATTGACTAGGTTTTCCGCAAAATTTAAATACTGAAGTTTGGCAAGTAATATTTTAGTAATATGATAAAATTATTTTTTCATTTCAATCATTTTCCCCTATGAAATTAAGATTTTTTTTTTTTTAAGACATGGCGGTTTGCCCTTTTTGCTCCCACAGAGATGTACGGAAACCTATCAGAAGAGGTAGAGAGCTGAAACAAAAACCGTTGTATATCTCCTGAAGTGTACTTTAAAGATGTAGAATCACCTTTTCTCAAGATTAATTGCTTCATCCTAAAAGAATAGACTGAAAAATGAGTAACGAGTTGTGTAAAATTGGATTTTAAAACCACTTTTTCGGGTACGGTGAGGTGAAGGAGTTGAATATAAGACTGAAAATTTTTGTAATATTTAGACCAACCGATCGAGTGTCTGAATACAAAAAAATCATGGCCTTAAATCACACCCGATTTTTTCTACATGAGTTCAAACTATGGATGGTCAAATTTTCCAGAAAAACGGAAAACGGAAAATGTTATTTCCTTAAACCAGAAAACAATTTTTCAGAAGTGCCTATACCTAGTTCAAACATAGCCCTTTACGAAAAGTTCCGCGGATTTCGGGCTTGAGTATCTCAGGTGGGTCTTCATGAAAAAATCTTAAATTTGATATCAAGGAAACTTTGTTTTTGCTCAGCTCACAACCAAAATTGCAACTTTTATTTGTAAGTGGTTTGGTAAGTGCCAGTCAAGTATATGTAGGCCTATATATGTAGCTATATTACTACGCTAATTAGAAGGCGCAATTTTGAGCTCTCCTGAACTGCCTCTTCTTGACCAACTACTTGAAAATAAAAATTGAAACTTTTACTGTGATTTGAGCACATACAAGGCTTCCTCGAGATCAAATTTCACATTTTTTATGAACACTCATCGGAGATATTTAAGCCCGAAATCCGGCGAAAGGTCATGTTTAAACCTCAGTAGAGAAAAAAGGAGTTGTGATTCAAGGCAATGACTTTTGTATGTAATGTTCTGCACACTGTAATGTATGTACGTAATGTTATGCTTCTGTAGGTAGGTCTAAACACTACAAAATTTGCAGCCTTATATTCTTTCTCTTCAGAGATAAAAATTATGTTCTTTGTGAAGTTACCACATTTGCATAGTAAGACGAAGAAAATGCACTTGCACTGACTAAATAAACCACTTTGAAATAAAAATTGTAATTTCTCCTTTGAGTTGGGCACATACAAAGCTTCTTTGACACCAAATTTCAGATTTTTTCATGAGGACCCATCTGAGGTATTTAAGCCTGAAATCCAGGATTTTTCGCAAAGGGCTACGTGGATTGAACCCACACTGTTAAAAAGGTTTATTTAAAAAGCGAAAATAAAATCTCAAATTTGAGAACATTTTTTACTCAATCTGGCTCCGACTAAATTTTGCTCAATTTTGAACACGTGATGGTGGTTAAAAAATGAGAAAATATTTCTCAGATAGTGGGAAGAAAGTCTCAAACATGAGGTAAAACTACTCGAAAATGAGTTTAAATTTCAGCTCAAAAATGAGAAAAGCTGGGACTATTTTTCAGAAATGAAAAAAAAAATATATTCAAAAGTGACGAAGCATATGCTCAAAATGTTGAGAACGTAATGACTCAAAAGATAGCTCCGGAGCTACGAAAATGAGAAAATAGTCAAAATTGACATTTGTTTCAAAATTTTGAGAGGGTAATCACTCAAAATCGTTATGAGAGCTAAAAAAAAAAAAAAGAAAAAAATTTATTCGAAGTTAAGAGAAACATATTCACATTGTGAGAAGGAATTTACTTAAAATGTCGTTGAGAGCGAATGAAGATTAGAAAATATGTATTCAAAATTGGGCATTACTTCCAAAGTTGGTCGGCCGTCTGGTTTTCGACTAAAAACCTAAAGAAAGCTACGAAAATTTAAAAATCTTCAATCTTTACATCCTGTTCACTGATTTTCTGTTGTTCGCATTTATTATTAATAATTGCATTT
>JAGDQP010029839.1:3039-23067 GCA_022664845.1 Lepisma saccharinum | reverse complement strand
AATCAATTCTTACAAACAAACTGGACGCATTCGGCAAGAGAAGAGAAGGATGAAGGTGGTCTAACTCTTAAATACACGAAAATTCAAAATAATTCCTTTAATTAATTCATATTTTAATTAACCTACTTCACATCCTTATTTAAATCAACCGCTCCTCGGGCACTTCCCGTTTCGCCTATTCCCATTTCGCCTACTGACCAAAAGGCACATTTTTATCATTGTCCTCATCTTATCTTATCTGTAGGCGAAACGGGAATTCCCGTTTCGCCTACGCTCTCTTAAAAAAAGGGATATTTTGAGGGAATTTCCTTGCAACGATTCATTAAGGAGATTCAAAGCTCTGTCGTGATTCGATATGATTCTAGCCGATGATTTTGTCCCCCCACCCCCACCCGGCCTGCCTGTAATGTTAATGGCCCGCAGGGCCACTTTTGCCATGGGCCCACTAAACGGGGTCACCATAGCGGGACTTCTGGCTATATTTAAGCCACTTTCGTCCTTTTGATTATCGTAAGAATGTATTAGAATTAAATGAATGTTTAATTTGAATAAAAGAATCGGATGTCTGCAAAGACACAATGATTATTTATTAGTTAGTTAATTAATTTGATTTTCGTTTTCTAAAGAGCACGTCAATTGCACAGGAAATAGCGTTAAATGTATAAGAGCCAAAAAGGTATATATTCGAGGTAGGGTTGATTTAAATAAGGATGTGAAATAGGTTAATTAAAATATGAATTAATTAAAGGAATTATTTTGAATTTTCCTGTATTTAAGAGTTTGACCGCCTTCATCCTTCTCTTCTCTTGCCGAATGCGTCCAGTTTGTTTGTAAGAATTGATTGATTGGTTTTGATTGTTTAATTTATTTCTGTCGTCCTCTGTAATAGATTTTATTTTGTAAATTGCTATTTGAGATTTCTTTTGCAAGATTACTTTTCAGAGTTGTTCTTTTTATATTTTGTAAATGGTTGCTGTCCCACGTATAGATGTCCGTCCATTGATTGTAATAAATTAAGTCTAAGTTGGAAAATCTTCTCAGTCCCTACATTAATGGTTTCTGAATTTTTTTCTAATGATTCTTTGCTCTGCGGAATGCCTAAAGTGAGAATTGTGGATACCCATTTGATTATTTTATTTAAGAAATCACTCAAAATATAACCTTGTGCATGCTGGCCAATGCCTTTATTAGCTTCTTTGTTAGTATCATTTGTATTTGAAGAACATTTTGAATTGTGTGGTACTCCATCCTGTTTCTGCTGCCCCAACTGATAAGAAATATTTGAGTTAGTCCTTAAAATTTTTTGAGGGAGGCAGTCCCTTCTATTGTTGGGCCTTAATGGACAACTAGAAGCCCCCGTACGGTGTCCTTTAATTTTGCACGTAGCACAATATTTTTTATCTACCGGTATTTTGCAAGTGTAACTTAGATGTTTGTTGCCACATTTAAAACAAGAGGGATCATTCCCGCATGGAAACTGACTGTGATACTGATAGCAGGCATAACATGGGTTCGGTCTGCCAGTAGAAATAGATTCCTCCACCTTGTGTTGGAATACCCAATTGTCAAGCCATTTGTAATGAGAAAACTCACCAATTCTGGATTTTTAGTGAATAATCTGATCATAGTAGTAGGGCCCTTGTCATTTCTGATGCGTGTGATATTTGTAAGTGGCATTTTTCTGTCTTTGATTAAATAATTCTTCAATTTTGACGCTTGTATCTACCCCTCTAACTACACATGTGAAAGTTGTAGTAGTGGTTGCTTTCCGTGGAATTGTCATTTTTTCATTTGTTTTATCCATACTGGCTGAAGGTCCGAAATCGTTATCCTTAAATATTTCGATAAAACTTTCTTTGTTTGCCTTATTTTCAAAAACTAATTTGAGCCCTGTTTGTTTTAAAGTAGGATACGCAATGACGTTTAAATCTGGAATTCGCCCTTTTACTAGTTTGTATAAATTTAACGGATTACTCTGTTCAGCCCTGATCCCCCTGAATTTAACATTTTGCATTTCTTCAATTGAAGATAGATTATCGGATTCGTTTACTTTACTCGGTTCATTATCTGCTTCCTGCTCCTCATTATTTAAAGTATTATATATGTCTGTGCGTGGATCATTGTACTTATTTGAGTATTTAGGAGAATATGGACTGGAACGAATTACTGGATTGCTTACTTTAGGAGGACGGTTGCAGTTGGTTTTAGGAGAGGAGTTACTTGTAATTTGCTCATTTGTATCTTTTTTTTGGGTTATTATCAATAGGTACTTTAGGAGGAGAGGTATGAGATGTATGGGGATTTCTCTCTTGTTCAAAATGTTCTGGAGAGGAAGAGAGATTCTTATTTTTTGGGCTTTCAGCTTCCTCATTTTCTTCTCGAAGTTGCTGTAAAGGATCCTTTTCCGCATTCACTTTCACTTTTCTTCTTCCTTCTTGGTGTGATGTGTTTTTCTTGAGAAAATCAGCTCGTGTTGGATTTTTCTGCTTCGATCCTGTTTCTTTATCGCTGTCATGTTTTGATAGAAATTCTTCTTTGTTTGGTGATTCGCTGCTCTCTCTGCTATGACTTCTTGTCCCTCTTTTGTTTCTGCCCATGGTGAGTAAGGATAGGGAGAATACAATAAGGATAGTTTGTATAGGATTGAAGTTAAGAAAATGGCGGGAACCGAATGGCTCTTAAAACGGCCGACCGTTTATTAGCTATTTTTTAATTAAGATTCTTACGAAAACGCGTCTGACCCTAATCCAACGCTGTTGATTATTATTTAATTTTATTTGGGTATCGCTAGATCATATGCCAAGCCACGAAAACGCCTAAATCTCAAATTTTTAGCTTTAGTACTGTGGAGTGCTTAATAACAGGTCCTACTCCCGTAAGTCCCAACGCTGCTGAACAATGACAATCCCCCTCCCCCCGGCCTTCGTACATATTATTTTTATGTACAGTTCATTAAAAGTTTATTTTACAGAAAGAAAGCAAAAGCTGTATCGTGATTGGCTGTGCTACTGGGCGTAGTGGCCAATCACAAAAGTGAAAGTTTCAGAAGCACGCGTTGAGATGTGCGTTGATGAAGGCATCAGCAACTTAAAATCTAGATTCCGTTCAGGGCACACAGATTTAATTCATTCTGTAGATGCAGTTTCATATCACTTACATTTGGAATATTAAAGTTTCAAGCAGGACGATCTGCGATAAACCTAACTTCACTTGTAAACATTGTATATAATAAACGGGGACAATGAGTGACATTGTAGCCTAAATTATAAAGGTTATGTAATAGATACACTTTTATTTTGAAATATATGTGTAACCATATTATAGGAATACTGAAAATTGTTTTTCTTTGCTACGAGTGTACCCGCTCTCTCTCTCCTTTCCCTTCTTTTGTTCACTTTTTTCACTTTTGTGATTGGCCAATAAGCCCAATAACACAGCCAATCACGATACAGCTTTTGCTTTCTTTCTGTAAAATAAACTTTTACTGAACTGTACATAAAATTAATATTTACGAAGGCTGAGGGTGGGTGGGACAAAATCATATCGGCTAGAATCATATCGAATCACGACAGAGCTTTGAATCTCTTTAATGAATCGTTGCAAAAAATTCCCTCAGACACTAAATATCTTCTTTAAGAGAGCGTAGGCGAAACGGGAATAGGCAAACCGGGAATTTCCGTTTCGCCTACATTTAGGATGAGATGAAGATAATGAAATAAATGTGCCTTTCGGTCCGTAGGCGAAACGGGAATAGGCCAAACGGGAAGTCCCGGCTATCCTCATCCACGTAGTTCCTAAAAAACTCTTGATTTCATCTACTCATCTTCCATTTGGACGTCGTATTTTCTTCTTTGCAGCATCTTGATTGTACGGTACATTACTTTTGTTTTACTTAAATTCATAACTTCATTCAATGTTTGTAGTGATCCATTGTGCTAAATCCATGACAAAATCCGGGTTATTCTCTTCCCTGGTTAAAATCTAAGTCTCGTTCAATACGATTCGAAAAGCTTTGGTGAACATTTTATATAGAAATGACAGTAAGCTAACTGGTCTGTAGTTTCCACGCGTTCTTTGTACCCTTTCTTGTACAACAACATGATAACAGCATTATTCCAACTCTCTTTTCTTTCTGGTGCCTGCTATTTTCTTGGCTGTCTCTCTTATTATCTCGGTCAGTATTTTATTTCTGCTATTGATGTCTTCTTCATCCTCTAACTCTTCCAAGGTGCTGAATCCGTTACTTAGTTCTATCTCGAATGTCTGTCTGTGTTTCCCTAGATTTTCCAAATCTAAAAGTGGCGGTTTTCCTCTGATAAGCTTCTTTCTCTGAAGTCTAGTATTTATTTTAGCTTACATCTCACCATCCTATGATCACTGGACACTTTGAAACTGTTCATCTTGCAGAATTTCCCTGTTATTCGATAGAACGTAGTCTATTCCGTTTTTGGTCCCATTTGGGCCTTTCCATGTCCATTTCCTCTGGGGCGGTTTCTTGAAAACTGTATTCCTAATGAATAATTTGTTTTCATCTGAGTTATCCATTAACTTCTCTCCTCTCTATTTTCTTCTCCCAAATCCAAAATTTCCAACTTTCGTGTAACTACTCTGCTTGGCTCCTACTTTCGCATTGAAGCCGATCGTTACGATGCGATTTGCTACTATCCAAAATCTTCTTTATCTCTTCGACTTCCTCCTCCGGATGTGACGGTGTTGGAGCATATGCCAGTTTAACTTTCATACTGTATCCCTTGTTTATCTTTATTACTATACGTGCGATTCTATCTGAAATTCCTTCAATGTCTGTGATCAGTGTCTTCAGGTCTTTATGAATTATAAAGACAACGGCTGTCAGTTTTCCATTTTCTGTTCCTTTGAAGCAGAAAGTGTGCCCTGACGGTAGTTCCAACTGTTCTTTATGTTTCCTCCACACTTCTGATAGTCCTATGATGTCCCACTTAATCCTCTCAAGTTCATTCTGCAATTCTTCTAATTTGTCCTCTCCCGCAAGTGACTGGCAGTTGAGAGTCGCCACGTATAGGTCCGTTCGAGTTGCCGTGTCGGTGTCCTGGCAGTCTACAGTCCAAACCCGGGCATTTTGACCGTCTGAGTTCCTGTTGTCAGCAATAGGATTGAACTAGGTTTACAGGGTTGCGATTCTTTCAGTATGTTCGTGAATAATTGTTATGGAGGACGACAAATCGATCGACATCGTTTACACCAACTTGTCATTTCCGAGAGTCGAGTGAGCCATTTCCGAGACATGGACACTTCCGGATTGACAAAATGCAAATGAGGCTATAGCACAATGGGGTTATTGATTAAAAAACTAATTCTAGATGGCAGTTAAAAAGTTTCACCAGTTCACTTTATGTTTCTCAATAATATTAATATAAATATCGGTAATACCAACTCGGAGAACACGCGGACGGGTACCATTTTATATATACTTACTTATTTACTTACTCTATGGCCTACGCACAGTGTGGCCGATTCCAAAAAGCTGGCCAAAAGTCAAATATGCAAGTGAATGATGTCAAAATCTGTACTCGTTTTTTTGGGGTGGGTGGGGCGCTGATTACGAATCTGAAGTTAGAGTTGCAAAATGCAACCCCCTTCATCCTATATTGACAACCCTTATTCGTGAAACAGCCTATATATCATGTTACAATCAAGATCAATATCATGTTCATGATTTTTTGGGGGGTCGCCGATTACGAATTTGAAGTCAGAGTTGCAAAATTGAACCCCCTTAACAAAATTTCAGCATATACTTAAATGGTAATTGTTTTTGATGAAATATGGTGTTGTTGTTTTCTTAATAAATTATTCATGATTGGATTTTGGGCGGCCCTTTATTTCCTTCTTTGGAACTAAAATATTCTCTTGCTCCTTTCTTCTTTTTTTCCTCATCCTGACGATTTCTCCCAGCATTTTAAAATAGTTTTCATAACGCTGTCGTATACATCTGATATTGGCTCAATATTTTCACTAACATTGCTTCTTTCGTAATATTTTCTCCGGATTTCGGCACATTCCTTAACAATTTCCTGACTTTTCCTGATTTTCCACGACTTTGCCTGACATTGAAGGTTTCTGGCAACTATGTAGTTAATAGCATTAATATTCTGTTATTCTGAATGAGACCACCATTTGCCGATTTGTATACAACAAACATTGAATTTTCGTAGCTGGGGAAACACACAATATTCTGACTGTTCGTGGGTTCGAACTCATGCGCATGGGGAACAAAAGTAAGATAAGCAAGTTACTTAAATTTCTTGGGCACCGTTGGTACGCAACAGAACTTTCAATTTAGACGAGTTACACCACTGCAATTACAGCAAGTTCATTACGTTTCGTCTTTCCGGACTCCACAAAGGTTGAATTTTGTGGAATTATGTTTTGAATTATACGATATCACTCACTAAGCCCTTCGCTCCTATCGTACCTATTGCGGTGAAACGAGTTTGTGATTTTTATTGTCATGATTTATATTACTTTTTCCTTTGCTACTGATGCGAGCTGGCAACTATACAGTTCAATCAGCTGACTTTACTTTTTTTCTCGTGCACTTGGTTTGTACGAGATTCTTGGTTGAAATATCGCAACTTAGGTATCTCGGAGGAAAAATCAAGTATTCTTACTTTCCTCCCACCCTATAGTAGATTTAAACGACCAAATACACCAAGACTAACAAAAATCCCTATTACAGATCGGGTAAAATATCTCGGGGTCACCTTCGATGCCAAACTCAATATGAGTCTTCATAGCAACTTAATTCTTTCAAAAAATTTGAAAATCTTGAACATATTAAAATCTTTAGCGACTACTACTTTCGGAGGAACTCAAACTATTCTGTTGCTCTTTCTTAAAAACTACTTCATCCCCAATATAGAGTATGGATTATCTGTGTTACCTTTTCTTACTAAAAAAGTCAGAGCGAGCGGATAGAAGTAATCTGTCGTAAGGCAATCAGATTAGCTCTTGGTGTCATGAAAAATAATCCTAATATCCCGACCTATTTAGAATCTCATCTCTCTTCTTTTCGCTTCCGCAGAATCAAAGGAGCGTCTAAATTTCTCATTAAAACATTAAATAAACCTCCTCAACCATTTCTGGACTTATTTGATGAGGCTCTGAAATTAGAAAAGAATAACTCTCGTGCAACAGAAAATATTTGGCTATTACTAAATGGCCAGTATGGTGATCAGATACGAAGTAGGTACAGACCTAGAAAGGAGCTTATCTTTAAAATTTCTTGAGCTTTAGAATCTCTGGCGGATGTTTATTTTTCCTGTTATACAACAATAGAATAATACAAATCGCGATGGGAGGAATTCTATTTTCTTTTTACAGATGGAAGTAAGAACCCTAATGGGGCAGGATGTGCTGTATATGACCCCCAGAAAAACTATTCTCTCAAGTACCGCTTAAAACCCTCTTTCAATATTTACTATCTTGAATGTTTTGGAATTTACAAGGCGTTAGGGTATTCTTTACTTCTTCCCAATAAGAAAATATTGATTCTTACAGATTCTCAAAGTGCTTTATTTTCATTACAAAGGAACAACAGTAATCTGTTTAAATCTCACCCTATCATTTTTGATATTTTAGAACTGTATTATTTAAATCTCAAATTGGGTAAAACAATCCACTTTACCTATCTTGGAGCTCACGGGAAGGTAGCATGTTATGGTAATCCGTTATATTCGACGGATATCGTCGATAGCCTAGCTCGATCCAGTACATCCTTACCTACCATCACCAAGTCACGGAGATACTGGACAGACACTATTCCCATTGTTTTAAACGAGATTAAGCAGAAAGACAGAACTGAATTAATTAAGGAGCTTTCCCTCTCGGGATTCATTTTTAACAGATATTTTAATGAACAGGATCGTAAACCATGGCTTTCTAAATTCCAAATTCCTCGGAAGACTTTAATTACTATTCTACGAGAGCGTACTATCACACTCGCCTTAAAGCCCACATGCATAGGATAGGCTGCAGCGAATCTCCAATGTGCGAATGTTTGACAGCAGAACAGGACTTTATTCATGCCCTTGCTCATTGTATTAAATACAAAGCTAACCGTAATTCTCTTTTAAAGGCTCTATATCGTACGAAAATAATGAAACCTATATCCCTTGGAAATCTCCTATTTGATCCTAGTAAAGAAACGGTTTATCTTATTCATTCTTTTTTAAAAAAATTGGTAAACTTATTTAACATGCTTCTCCTGAAAAAAAAAATCAATAAGTAATCAAGATAGAACTTAACCTATAAAGTGTGTGCTGTTGCTCATTGCTTCATCAAAGTTTGTGCAAATACATAGAAAGATCCATGCTAATGTAGGATACTTGAAGAAAGACATGCAGTAATCAGACCTGACACTGAATGTTCTTAATATAAATTCATTTGTGTCTTCTTCGTCTCCTTCTCCTATCGGAAACTGGAAGAATCTAAATCAAAACGCAACGTTTCGCAAAGACATCTCCACGATAAATGTGATTTCAAAGGTTAAGGAACAATTCATCTTTCATGCGCTTGAAGAAACTCTAATGTTTTCAACATTCATGTTAAAGAAGTGTCTGTAAATGTATTTTTCAATTGTCCTCGTTAAGGCAGGCTCATGTAGAGCAGCTAACGAAGAAGAAATAAACAACAACAACAACAGCACTTGGTTTGTGTACACTTTGTTGCTTATGATTTACAGTTTTGGTTGGAGAATACAACAGGAAATACATTACCTTCTACCAATATACTACTTTTTGCCAATGCTTTTACTGAAGGATTTGCTAAGATGGAATCTTCAAGAGCCGCTAAGTATACAATGTACGTGTTGTGACATGTTATGTACTGCTATTACTACTCATGTTGCGAATGATACTAATTGACCTTCACGCGATAGAACCTACGTTCTACACAACAACTGCTGTAGGTTGGTTCTATGAAATATTGTACTGATAATCATAAATTGGTTTCCGTAAGGCTACTAGCTTTATTTCTTATTTTAAATAAAGTATTAGCTGTGGTGGACGGCTACACTTTAGATACTATCCTTGACAATAAATGTACATTGGGTAAGTTAGTCTTAAAATGGCGTAATATATTATTTGCATATTCGTATACACGTCGGCTGCTAAATGGACCTACATTCATATATATCTTAATCACCTTTTTCAAATTTATATATAAAATAGAATTACAGCAGAAATGGTGCAGTCAGTAGGATTTGTGTCAAGACTGTCTTTGAGAGGTTTGATCCTGACGCAATGTACATCTCAGTATACCTAGAGCAATATGAATCATATTGCGAGATGTAGGCTGTACCGTCGAAGAAGCGAGTACTAGCTTTTATTTTTCTCATCGGGCACGATCAGTACAGATTATTGCGAGACTTATTTCCTCCCGAATCTGTGAAAATTCATAGTCATTTCAGTCCATCTCAGAGAAGCTTAAAGAGCATTACCAAACCAAATCTAACATCATTGTAGAGCGCTTTAAATTCCACTCCATTAAGTAAACTTCTATGCAATCGGTTAAAGATTTCGTGATGGCTGTACGCAAACAAGCTGACAAATGTAATTTCGGAGAAGCAGCAGACGACATGGTCATGGACCAGATCGTAACTGGGGTTTATAACGAGAAAATACGCAAGCGACTTCTTGCTAATGCCAAATTAGCTTTGCGAAAGGCTAGAGATCTATATACTATCAACATTGACGAACAGGCCGAATGTGATTACATATGTTTTCTCTCTCCGAAATATGATTCACTAGATATCAGAGATGGTTGTTAAACAAATAGTATCAATGCTAATTATGAAAGAAGGTTCAAATCTGATAACACTGGGTCTTGTTATCTCTCTGGTCGTTCATACAATAGTCAAAATAAGTGTGCAGCATTCAATGCAGTCTGTAATTACTGCCATCCTCGTGGTCACTGGGCTACTGTTTGTTTAACTAAACAACGACACACGTGAAGGTGTCAAGCCGGATTCAGACGTACCTAACAAACAAAGTAACATATTACCGGAAATTACAATTGTTTTCATAGATGATTGTTTATTGATGCAAAATACAGGTTTGTCCAATGAACATGACAACAGCACTGTCAATCTACAGGTGGACGATGAAATGTTTCATGTATGGTTAACACCGGTATCCGCTATAATCTAATCTCATTATTGGATTTAGTAAGTATTAACAAATTGCCTCTTTTAAGGCCTGATCACAAACAGCTTACTATACCGAATGGTCCACACATAGATGTTATTGGTGTTGTGGAATTGAAAGTTAAGATTGCTAACTGTACTTATGATCTATTGTTTCATGTGGTAACTTACAATATCAAACATATCATGCTGAGTAGATCAGGATTAAAGATTGTTTTTCCTACTTGGATTTCTGTTTTTACTAAAAAATACTATGGACAAAGCAACATCAGCTAGTAGTGCTAGTTTTGAGGTCGAAGAGACTGGTAGCGTTCAAATTTCAGATGCAGCTAATTTCAAAAACATACAAAAGTTTGGTTCCTTCAAGTGAGGATAAAATTTAGGTGTTATCAGAAAAGCAGAATGATATTGTGGCTTTACTAAAGAATGCAGAGTCATCAATTTTAACATTATCACAAGTAGATGTTTTACAAAAAGAGGTACATAATTTCAAATCTTTTTTCTACTACCGATAATCAAAGAAAATGAATTGTTGCTATTAATACTCATAATGATACAGTTCCAGTGATACATGAGTCACAGGTTGCATTAAGTAATGGTAAAAATGAAGTTGATGTTGGCTTAGTTTCAACTACTACACAGCTTGTTTATACGGATTCAGTTCACGTACTTGTTCTCCGAGTAAGTGTACGGTAATTCTTGACGAAATATTTTAATTTTGAATACTAAGTCTTTCCTTTTCCAACCTATCGCAATGTCACCTAACCTAACTGAACTGACGTTAACTAACCTGAGTAACGAATCTTCCTAGATTCAGCCAGAGTACAAAGAACTTGTTTGAGTTTCGAGACTATTGCTAAATGGTAACCATTTATTAGCTACTGAGTTTAGAATGGAAACCAAAAGTTAGCTCGTTTATTGGATACTCTTGGCGTAGTATACCATGTAATATGAATTTGATCACAATTTTCATGAAGAACGGCAGTTCTTGGAGTGACGCTGGCAAAGGACACTGTTAGTGGCACTCTATGTATACAGCTAGTTTCGGATCTAGCGAACTATAAACCCGATTTTGATGCTTAAACTTGCATTTGAAAGCTCTTTCCCATACTAAGACACAGAAAAAAATGTATCGGTAGGACCTTCTTGGGACCCCTTAGGGCGGTGCGAAAAAAAATTCAAAATTTCACATTTCTGACGATAGCACTGACCCCAGACCATATAGGAGGCCGAAACTTGCGGAATCTTATTTTACGCTTCAATACCTTTCAAACGGTGTATTACAAGTCAAAATCGGCGAAGGGGTTCAAAAGTTACGACTTTTGTTTTAGCCGAATCACAGAATTTTCACAAATGATAGAGAAGTTTGTCTGTCGTTTTTATTTAGCCCCAAATGGGTGGTACCGGTGGGTTTCGTGGATCAATTGTGGGCTCCAACAAGTTGGGGGAAATTGAAGCTTATTTTTTAATAAGAGTTACCGTTTTCGAGATACGGTCCAAAATCGGCTTTTTATATGAAGACTATGTACTTTTTAAAAAATAGGCAGGCTTATTGTTGTTAACTTGACTCTTTGTATTTATAATTACCGTCGTTATGGCAACCATCCGTTGTTGGCCATTTATCTCCATGCTTATTAGAAGATTGTTCCTGGGAAAGCATCTGAGAGCCAAAGCGAGATCTTGTCCCTAAATTAGGGATACTCCCTAAAACTCCCTTTTGGGCTTGTCTCATGCGAGGACTCAATTGAAACATTACATCTTCAACCTAAAATAAGATAATAACAAAATAAGAAACAATATTGTCGATACTCGCATACAATTTAATTAAAATGTACTCAACGTAAACGGATTTGAATATTTAACATTGAACTATAATTAACGTAAAAAAGCATTCCTCAGAACTGCAATACCTCCTATGTGGTTTCATATCCCACTATGTGTTTCTAGCATTTATTTTTTTTCTTCGTAAGAAAACTAATTAGTTTTATAGTGAGTGGTTATGGAAAGTACTTCTAAGCAACTAATATTACTGATTTGAAAATGTATTTGGAAGCACTAAATTGTAGTCTAGAAAACAGTCTTTTGCCTGAAAAATTCATATTTTGCTACATAGAAGGGTATTGCAGTTCTGACGACGATTACACCTAATAATGCCGTTACTTTGAGTAAGACTGGCAGAAATGAACATACCGCATACGATAAATGCTCATGCTCTATACCCAAACATATCTACTTACATAATATCCATCCAACGAAATCACATACAAAATGTTATTTTTTTAGAGAGGGAAAGGAAGGAAGAGAAGGAAAGGAAATTGGTGGGATCTGCTGGTAAGGATGGTTGGTCTAAGGGATGTTTGTGCATTGATTATTATCCTTTATTTATCAAATCTTAAAATCAGGATGGTATAAGTCTTGCGCTTATACCCATTTTATTGGTTTATGTGGATCAAACGATAATGAGATGAATGATGGAAATGAAGTGCACATTAAACGAGACAACACGTGGAACATATAGAACTAATGTGTGATTAAATCTTCTGCCTAGGGGCTGCTCAATGCTTTATGAAAGACAGGTGAGCCCTTCTCAAACACATTGATGATTACGGTGCAATTATGAGGGTGAATGGTGAGTTAAAGAATGAGTGATGATGCATTTGGTGAGTTACGGGTGTCAATCAAAGTCCATGTGAGGTGTGACAGAGAAATAGACGTAGGGTCCCGAGTATGTAGCGTTTACTTTGATTTTGAAGGCTTCAGAGGCTGCTTGTTGTACATAATGGAGTATGGTATCTCGAGCCCCTGGGTGAAGGTTTTGAAGTGTGAGAGTGATAAAGGCGATGATTTGTTCTATTGTGGGTGATGGAAGAGTAGATGTGGTTTGAGTTTGAGCAGGAAGACGAAGAGGAACTGTGAGATGTGGGATGTCAACTTCTGGTTGAGGACGGCCTTTGCACTTGTATGAAAATGTCGGATGTTGTTCACCCCATTGGCTGCATTTCGGAGGTGGTTGTGCGTTGACACAGTTTTTGGTCTGATGTGGGCCAGACCAATATCCACATTTGGCTTGGTTTGGACAGAGACGGGTTTCATGGGCATTATACGTCTGACAGTTCTCACATCGAATAGGGATGGGTGCAGTAGTGCGTGAAGGCTCAACTCTGTAGCGTCGTTTGTAGATGAAGGCTCCTATGGATAGAAGTTATGGATAGTTGGCTGATGTGGTGTTAAGACTCGGATCATGTAGCTGCTGTTTCCTTCTTTGGTTTTGATTCTCTGACATTTTGTGATAGTGTGTCCCCCGAATTTAAGTTCGGTTTCGGCTTCAGAATCTGTGACATCTGGTTCAACTCCTCGAATCACTACAGAAAGCATAGGTTGACGGCGTGGAGGTGGTGGCATTTTGGTGGTTCTGGTGCTCATAGAAGTAAGATTGGCTTCACTGCCGAAAATTTGATAGCTGTGCTTGTTTCTGATAGTACTGGCTAAATGTTCATCAGGTGATTTAATGATAATGCCATTTCTGGTAGGTACTATTTGAGAGATCTTTTCGCGAGGAACATATTTCAGGAGTTGTTGCAGAAGTCTTTTAGGTGTCTGAAACTTACTATCAAAGTTAGTCTGGAGAAAAGAATGAATAGAAGGTGTTTGATGTGCAGTATCTTGTAGATTGAGAAGCTCTGAATCGGATATATTCATTGAATGATCTGAGTCGGAGTCGGATACAGTACCAGCATGAGATTTCTTATCTGGTGGAGAACTGCCAGAATGACGTTGTAGAGGTGATTGAGAGCGTGAACCTGAAGATGAATGCTGGTTGCGGTTTCGTCTTGTTGATGAGGTGCCCGATGAAACATATTTTGGAGTGGCTGAAGATGCTGTTTTAGAAACTACTGTTGGAAGAGTATGCTTTCCTGTTAGCTTTGGCATGACAGCGATGTGCGAATGATTGTGGTTGATGAATAATGATCAGTCTTTGACTGCAAAAACAATTTCAAAGTAACTAGCACTCTCCGACAGTGAAAACTGCCGTCGATCCTAATGTGACCGTATACCTACTGCTCTCTCTTGTGCGTTGGCTACACAAGGTCATCGGTTGTAGGTTAACAAACCACAGTTAAGCTAGGTTAAGTTGCAAAATGTTAATCATATATCCACATCATATATAAAATCATGTATGAAATGTTCTACAAGCCCTTTGCGCCATGCGAAGTGTTCATCCCGAAATTTGTTCAAGGGAAATTGCCTATTTGTTCCGGTAGAAAATAATATTCCCAGCAAATATTCACTTCACGTTTGAAAGAAAGACTTGAACTACACAGAAAAAAAAATATCAATATTAACTTTAGTGCTCCTAGCGTCATCTATGGAATAATAATATAATAGCTTGCCTATATGCTTGTATTTTTAAAATTTGTGAGGCTGATATGTACATATTTATTTTTTATATTTGAAGATGAAAATGAAAACAATAATTTCGTTTCACTTTTTTGATTCGTAAAATAATATTTATTTCCCTTTCTTATGGACATTCCTGAGCTATTTTTTCTATTTTTAATATAAGAAAAATTCCAGTTTTGAGGAAAAAATATTTTTGTATGGATCTGCTAACTCTGTACCGCGTAGTTCAGTCTACCGATGACCCGGTCAGTAGGATTAGTCGACATTAATCGGAAATATATACGGGGTGATGCAAAAATAAGTGCGCTAATTTTAGAGCCCTAGCGATTTTCAATACACTAATTTAAGCTATATATAGTAAAACCCTCAAATTACACAGCAATTATTATTAAATACATACCACGTTATTCAATTATCACAATTTTCATGTAATAATTATTATTATTGAATTGAATTAATATTTCCCCTTATACAGATGCTCTTGCATTATACGACTTCCCGATAATTAGTAAATGAAGCCATTATTCTGTTTAGATTATGGAGACTTCTTCCAATTCTCAAACGAGACGGGGATAAGTCATAGTGCTGTTACCGCCCATACAATTCATTTTATCTTTATCTTATCCAATTCTCAATGAATTACACAGTTTCTTAGTCCAAATATGTAAAAATTATTGAATTTCCAATACATTATAGCGAAAACAACGTACATACCAATATTCAGAACCGGACCAGGGATTCTCTCCATTTCTCCATGAGTCATGCAACAGAAGCATTCATATAACCAGATCGACACGACATCTCTCAGAGGTAAAAAAAAAAGCTCTCATCTCTTCTCCCCTATTATTTTCAACACGCAAGAGGGGAACGAGGGGGGACGACGGAGTAGTAGTGTTTGAGATTTTTACAATACATTGTTTTAAACGGAGGATTGCCTCTCCCTCCTATTCTCTCCCTTCAGAAACAGAGAATTCGTGATAAGATACATGTGTCGCTATAGTACGGAATCATATAATCTATACTTAACTCAGGCAATAGAGCTCCCACATCTCGTGTTGATTGAACATGAAGATTTTTCGTGTCCTCTTAGGGGAGACAGATTACTCCTTCCCTCTGACCACTTGCTTCCCAGAACGTGCATTACCGATCAATAGTTATAGATATTTCCCCATCAGAGAGAGGAAAGATCACTTTTGCAGACACATACAGACTTACATACAGATATACATGAAGTTACGTACATTACCCAAACAGACGTTCACAGGAGATGAATACAAGTCCAAATTATATATTCCAATGTTTTAAAGTAAATATTCACAAGAAACCGTATTTCTAATACATTTTTACAAATAATATTAAGTTGATGTATCATTTCTATAATATTTCTGGCTGAAATAGCAATGATTGTAGAGCATAAGTGTGCGATTTTGGCTTCAGATGCATATAAGCAGCGTGTAGCGGTACGTTGTTAGAACGGCTATGGTTCATAACTTGATCAGAGCCTTTTTTCTAATGCCTAGTTAGTAACAAGATGTATATTATGATTTAAAGATGCGTAGCCGATGGATCAGAGGTTTAGGTTCAAGCCTGAACATCTTTAACTAAAGAAAGGAAGCCTACTCGGTATAATATTTGGGTTCGAAGCTAGTTACTCCTACTTAGAGAGAAGAACACTGGTCGCCACAGCATTAGACCGAGTCAGGCTCAAACCCTGGTACTCTTACTTAGGAAAAATAGCGCATCGGATCAGCTCAACTTTAGATTTCCAGCTAGATCGAATGATGCGTAGTCGTCAGAACGGAGACTTCAGTTAAATCCTGGACATCTTTAAGTAGAGAAGGAAGGCCTGCCCGATACGGTATCGGGGCTCAAACCTCAGCACCCCCGCTTACGCCTAGTCGGTACAATATCGGATATAACTCTATCTTTACTTAATAGGAAAAAGCAGTGTAGTTGGGATTCGAACCTAGCTGGTTCCACTTTAAGGGAAAGACACCCAGACAGTAGAGCATTGGATTCCTTGGTAAAGGCGGTCAAGCACGGGACTTACCTACGCAACGAGAAGTCGCTAGTAGGTCGAATTTAAATCTTAACCAAAGCATTCTCTCACCTGGCAGTTGGTAAAGGCGGACGATACAGAGCTTCACGGAATAACTAGCCAATAGGGAAAAAGAAGAGATACTGCATTGGATTCAAATCACGATTAGAACATTGTATATATGTAGTTATTACATACGAGAATTCCTGGTATTCTTACGTCTTCTAATAGGGAAAAAGCATAGGATTCACCGGTCGACCAGAGAAAGGAAGGAAGGATAAATTAAGATTTTTCTATTTTCAGGCAGCTCATGCATGTAATAAAGGTAAATATGAGTGTTTTGTTCCAAACGACCATCATACCCAACTTTGGAGAGATCATCGGTTCGGTACCAGCGGCTGACTGTCCCGACTGAGGTTTTCCTCAACCACACCAGGCATGTACCGGGTTGGTACCTTCAATTTATGACATGGTCGACTCCCTACTGCGTTTCCACCGGAGTGATCCATGTAAACTCAACAAGTCTGTTGCTCTGTTAATCGGCATATTGTTTCTTGATGCCGCGTGGATGAGTCCCATGGTCACATTTCAAGGGATGTTTAAAGCTGAGAACGGAGTGGTTCGGAACCCACTTTACCAAAGAACCCGTCCTTAGAAGTTCATCAGTACATTTACATTTAGGATTAGTTATGGCTCTTAACGAAAAGCTTCTTAAACTAAATGACTTCACATTTCAAGGGATGTTTAAAGCTGAGAACGGAATGGTTCGGAACCCACTTTACCAAAGAACCTGTCCTTAGAAGTTCATCAGTACATTTACATTTAGGATTAGTTATGGCTCTTAACGAAAAAGGCTTCTTAAACTAAATGACTTCACATTTCAAGAGGGCTTGGAAACTTTTCTCGTAGTATCCGACATTCACAGCGAGTGCGTACCATATAGAGATAACTTTAAGGAACCATCCACTTTTCAGGGTGCCCAGGGGACTTGTTTCTAAACCACTCTTGTAGAAAAGACAGATGATTTCTTAACGAAAAAAAACCTTCTTTATTGCTCCAGACTGAAATGAAAGATGGCAATACGGGAGCCGCTTCTTTCTTTATCAGAATCGAACCAAGCCGACAACGCTACCGATCAACCTAAGCTTTTTATTATTGAAAGATCGCTTGCAGAATCAGGTTTAATGCAGTTATTGAGTAAATCTAAAAGCATCTTTAACTCAAGAGTTATTTGTACTGAAGCTGACATCTGTATTGGCCGCGACTTTATATCTCAAGAAGTAGTTATTAATTATATTGTTTTGATTCTTCTTACATTAATAGGCATTGGATTTGTTTTGTAGGACCTCTCTTTACTTGAATGAAGCACTTTATGATGTGTCAGTATTCTTATAGAATACAACTTTAGCGGTCCAGGGTTCGAGCCCTAGCAGACTCATGGATGCTTTTGACTAGAAGGCAATACTCGAACCATGAACCCAAACAATTACTAGAATAGTTAGGGAAAGATTGCCTGAGCAGAGATTTTTAGTAAAGAGATGATATAGTTTTTATTGACGCCCAGCTAATTGAACTCATAGGAATGGTAGGCAGAAATAACTACTTACACAACCTCGATCCCTCATTACACTGAAGCGAAACACACACACACACAAGCACACGGAATGAATCCCCATCCAGAGGCCTAGTATAGAAATCCGACTGGAAGATCCCTCCCATAACACTTTGCGCGTCGTTCTCAACAATAATGCTCAAATATTGCTTAGGGAACAACTACACATGCGTGAGAGAGATGGTTGGACTTTTCTTCCTTTGCTCGGGTGTTGAGCATAGAGAAATAGTAAGCACGCATGCGGGGAGAAAATATTTTTTATCGTTTGTTTAGGACTTGAGTGTAGAGAAAGATTGTCGAAGCTCCCAGAATCTTTTTGCACTGAAATGATGACTCAGCATTAAGATAGGAAGAGAGGGTAAGAAACGATATTATTATTTTTACTTTTAGACAATTTTGACTCAATGAGAAGACCATATGACATAAGCAATCACTCAACAGCCTTCAGCTCTTGACTCGGAGATGTGATTTCTTTAATCTGATTGGTTAATGGAGTAAATAAAAGGCGTAACAAGTATTAATTTTTACTTAGTTGATACAAAACAGTCATGGATAGCTGTAGCTGTACAGACTTAGAGGTTGACTTAAAGTGTATTATAAGAAGTATTGAAGAATGGACCCCGTCGTTTTATCTTGACTGTAATTCTTGCTTTGAAGGTGAAATGACGGACATTCACGAGTGCTTTACTCCTGCATCAGTACAACAAGATGTTTGGGAAATTTTATCCTACGGGCCTATATGTAATGAAATCTATGAAATATTTGTTGCAGGTCATACAGACTGCGTGCAAACATTACGTAATTTTTTAAGAAGGTACAAACAAATTATACGAAATAACTCATACTTGGAGCCACTTTATCTTATATTGTGGTATAAAGACTGGATATTTGGTTTATTCAAGACTAGGCAATTAAAAGCTAGTCAATAGCTTTAAGGTAAAGAAAAAACATACTTGCTGTATCAAGAAAATTGTTTATTTCTATTATGTTTACAAGTTCAGTTTGTAAAAAGACAAGAGGTACAAAATGTTTCAAATACAAATACAAATCTTTTGTAACCAAACCAATTTTTGTTTTTATTATTGTACAGAAAAAAGTTTTAAGTAAAATAATTTAAATCTTATCCAACCAATGTCACTTTTTTGTTTCTTATTAGCGAATAGAAAATAACTTTAAGCAAATACAAATCTTTTCTAACCAAACTAATTGTTGTTTTTATTATTGTACAGAAAAACTTTCCAGCCAATACAAATACAAATCTTTCCAAGCAAACTAATTTTGTTGTCTTATTATTCTGCATAAAAGCATGTTATTGGGGCTAAAGATTACCTTACTTTCATACTTTTCACTAATTAAATTATTATAATGTTCAAAGGTTATTGTCTCAAGTGCACGTCGAGTAAGAGTAATTCCACGAATTTTGTATACATGTTCGATTTTGCCTGTAGTTAGCTCTTCCACTTGGTACGCATAGTTTTTGGGCCCTGCTCCATAGAATATACGCATCTCCCACCCCTTTTTAATTTCTCTAGTCAATTCTCCCAAGTAGTTTCCTGTAGGTAGCAACTCGGGTTCATCCCGTCGTTGTATATAAATAATTGAATCAGTATCACAATATAAGACTCTTTCTATTCCCACTGTATCCAGCATTTCATACAAACGAAGTCTAGCCCAAGAAGAAATGAATGATGCAATTGCTAAATTTGTATATCCATATGGAGAATTCCTATTTTCCAGGTCCTTGAATGTTACGAGCAGTTTCTCTCCTACAAGAACAACACTTTGTATTTCCAAGTT
>JAGDQP010029838.1:0-23067 GCA_022664845.1 Lepisma saccharinum | reverse complement strand
GCCATTTTGGATCCAAGGTAGCGACTTTTCCAAAATGTTGGATTTTTCCTTTACCTGCTCATTGTCCTACACCTTCATACCAAATTTGGTGTTTGTAGCTTCAGTAGTTAGGCCTGTGAATTTATATGGATGAGAGTGTAGTATGTGGATTGATGGATTGGACGAAAAATCCTTTGGACTAAATGTCGACTGGACGAAATGTCCTGTGGACGAAAAATCCGTTGGACCAAATGACTTGTGGACGAAAAATCCGTTGGACCAAATGACTTGTGGACGAAAAATCCGTTGGACCAAAAGTCGATTGGACGAAATGTTTTGTGGACGAAAAATCCGTTGAACCAAAAGTCGATTGGACGAAATGTCTTGTGGACGAAAAATCCGTTGGACGAAAAGTCGATTGGACGAAATTTCTTGTGGACGAAAAATCTCTTGGACCAAAAGTCGATTAGACGAAATGTCTTGTGGACGAAAATTCTGTTGGACGAAATGTCTTGTGGACGAAAAATCTGTTGGGCAAAATGTCTTGTGGACGAAAAAACCGTTGGACGAAATGTCTTGTGGACGAAATGTCTATGGACTAAATATCCCTGGACTAAATGACGCATGGACAAAATGTCTTTGGACGAAACGTCACCCGGCCATCAACTCGCTGCTGCTTCTGCTAAGGAGTTAACGCATAGGGTACCCATTTCCGAGTTTCGGCACGTACCCAAGGTCATGTACATGTCGATAAACGGTCAAATGGGTGACATGGAGTTTGCTGGTCAGTTCTTCAACAGCTAGGGCATTGGATTTGCATCCAGCGCTGTTCGTAGGGCATCGTTGTCAAGCTGGACAGGTCTCCCTTCTCATGGCTTATTGGTGAGGCTGCTGTCCCCAGGCCGAAGCCTCTGGAACCACCTCTGGCACTTTCTCACATCTACAGCATCCTTACCATATAGAGCATTGATGTTTCGTGCCGCTGCGCTGGCTGGATGTCGCTGGTGAAATTCATACAGCATGACATGCCGTATGTGGTCCTCAAACACGGCCGTGATCAAACACAAGCCAAATTTTCAAAACGAGCAGTAGACCGTTCTCTCACACACTGCTACACAATCAAGTGTCCTATGCGACTCAGTCATGGCATGTGCCGTCTTCTTCATTATTCACTCGTCAGATGGCGTCATTGGATTGTTCATCGCACATTCGACATTACTTATGGAATTAGCTGATACAATGGAAGCATATCAAATTTCTAAACTTTTTTAAAGTGCTGAAGCAAATACATATATTTTTGAAAAATTGAAACTTTTATATGAGACAACTAATTTAGCAATTCTAGAAGAGAAATCTGTCATCAAAGCGAGCGGAAAAGTAAATACTGACCGAAGAAACTTTTCGTTCTTGACAAAATCAAATTTATAATTTGAAATATTGCTAAATTTATATTAAAATTATAACTGAACTAAGCAAACTACAATGATATAATCTATTCTTGTGTATTTTCCCACATGATTGTGCTGGTCTAAATTTACAGAAAGAAACTCCGAAAAAATATTGTTAATCTTGTTGGGTTGGGTTGCATAACTTCCGAGGATGTGATTTTTTTTTATTTACCCCCGTCCTTGAGAAATTCCTATCTACGCTACTGGATGGACCCTATATCAAGACAATTTTTGTCTCTAGATTGTGTTTATTAAATAGACAAATAGAATGATAGCTCAGGAAATTAGCTCCTTCTTTCGCCGTGGCTCACTGTCCTTAATTGTGACTGCTTGCTGTAGCGAGAATTAGTTGCGGTCTTCCAAATTCATGGGCAAGTATGCTGAATGGTTGGAGTGAGAAAAGAGCAGGAGGAGATGGACGGAAATAGACGAAGAGGAAGAAAGAGATAACAAAAGTGGCTCTCTTACGAGCAGCTCTTTTAAACACGGAACCGCTTTTAGCAGAATGAGAGAGAGTGGAGCAGACCAACTTTGAGAGTGACGTAACAGGGCGGGCGTTGTGCAGCGGACATTTCGATTAATAGAGAAGCGATTGAAGATAACCTCTCCCTCCAGCGTGGAATGGATTCCGAAACAAATGTTTAGAAGTAAGCTTTCTGACAGTGCGTGACCCACAGTCTCCTCCCGTCTGTCGTTATCCCAGACCTTGAGCAACATAAATCTGTCATGGTTGCTTCCTTTTATTGTTGGCTTTCACAAGGTCATCAACAAATTTATATGGCTTATAAAACCGTTCAGTGTATCGATTTACTTTCCTCCTTTCTCTTATATGTAAGATAGGGTTAGCTATGGGATACTACCTCTGTTTTTAAATCCTTGACTGGAAGTAGATATCTTCTTTCTTTTTCGGAAATCGAGGACCACTAAATTGACACCTTCCATACACAAGGACCTCCCAAATTTACATTCTGAACCCTCGAGCCGACTTTCGCCCCTTCGTCTATAATCGGAGCTGAAACGGGTCACTAGGTCAGGTTCTGGACTGGGACACCGGGTCTAGGTCTTTCCTAAATGATCTGCCCCCCCCCCCCCTCAAGCAAAAACTAAAATGATACTACTGGATACACAACAAAATTGTGATGCTTATATTAGGAAGACAAAATTATAATTTATTTATGATAATTTGCAATAAATAATTTTATTATTATTATTATTCAGTTTGCTTCCCTTTTAAAAAAAAATTGAAACCAATGAATAATACAGATTATGTAATTCAAAATATGATCAGCCTTGTAAATTAGTATTTAAAAGCCTTCAATGGTTTGTTTAGAGAACACTTATTAATTTTCAAATCCCTTACAAAATATCATTTTCATGAATTTCAATCCTCGACTTGAATACAATTAAATTTCACGACTACAATCAATAAGAACCAAGGAACAAAAAGAATAAAGTAAAGCGAAAATATATCAACGGTGACTACAGTTTACAGGCGGAGAGGCCAACAGTATGTGCGTATTCTTGCCCATTGTGCTGTGCTACCACTTGCCGTCCTATCATTTTAAATGCTCAATCCAAGTGGATTTTCCCACCCTTTTCGTTTTACGTGAGTTATTCAAATTTCAGTAGAGGAAAACAGAAATCAAGTTTCACGGACCAAAGTTTGATTCACCTTTCAATAATGAGTACAATTAGCTTTAATAAAATATTAAGAGTAAACTCAGGATTTTGTGCAGACACTTTTGGGACCGAATAATGTCCCAAAAGTGTCTGCACACAATCCTGCAGTTACTGCCAAGGGCGCCGATCCAGGGGGGGGGGGGGCCTCCCTAAGGGAGTTAATTCGTGCATTGCTTGTGTTGTTTCTGGAGTTCCATGCATAACATCGATAAAGGCCTTTTAGAAAGAAAAGAAAAGAAAAAATGAAAACGTATTTTCTGTCGTTTAAGGCTCGGAACGCCAAGATTGGGTCGTAAATGACCCATACAGTCAAAATATTATTTTTGTCCATTAGTCATTAAATAGAAGAGTGAAATTCTGTGTATTCTTCACGTACGTGTCCAAAAATCTTATGGTAGAAAATGACGTTAAACCCAAGTATTTATTGTATAATAACTTAAGAAAATCAAGCATTAGTCAATTTGACCCAATCTTGGCGTTTTGTGTAACTATTTTTAAATGTCATTTTATATTAAAATAACAAGTTATTGTCGGTTCTAATGATCACACGCCTCTTTCCAAACGACCTACACTTTATAATTTCTCAATCAACGAGCGAAGAAACGTGGACGATGCTGCTTGTGTAGTGGTAAAGACTAGTACTCCGCATACTGTCAGCAATGTAATAGTGACGCGTGGTCGAACGGAGGCGTTTTTCTTTCTCCTTTTTCTGAAAGAGAGCGTCAAAACAAAATAGAGATTCCAAGAAATTTGACGGTTTTCTTGGAATAAGAGAATTTTAGAAGTCGTTTGAGAGTTGTTGAAGAGGTACGTGGGAACTTGTGACGGTCGAAAGCTTGATAGCTACCCAACCAATTAGTTCTGGTCTGAAATCAGAAGTTCCTTTTCTTAGATTGAAGAACATTCTTTATTTGCTTATAGAGGTTTTATAAATTTTGAGTTTGTGAGCTGAGAGTAAGACGTTTAGGCTTTAGAAGCAGTTTCTATTTTTGAATAAAAGAATGTAGCAGTTCAAGGTGTTATAGGTCAGGAGTTTTGCCTTATGAGTGTATGTTTTTAGAGAAATGTTGTGAAGTTTGGAATTTAGGAAAGGCAAAGTTTCGGCCAGAAGTCACCATGGCTTCCATGACGGCAACTTGGAACTGCAGGCAAGCTTCGACGGTGGTGATGGTGGTGGAGCTGCACCTCTACAGCTCTGGGTGGTCAGTGAGTTTGAAGCCCGGCAACCGACTTACAGTAAACTTCGGAAAGACCAGACACAGGTACTAGGAGTAACGAGGTATTTAGGTCGTTGAGGATTTTAGCTTTCTGTAGGTAGGATTAGCTTGGTTTTAGGAAAGCGACGCAAGCGCTATGCAGAAGGATTCGCTTAAGGTTACATGGTTGTGTCTGGTGGTGGACTGGTCTCTGAATTTCCTAGTCTCAGAGTCCATCTTTTGTACTCCAACTTCCCCGTAGTTCTCGAGATTCTCGGAGAGGAACGAGATATCTCTAGGGCGGAGTAAAACTGTCTCTGTTTCTTCAATTATCCAATAATTTGGTAATTGGGTGGATACGATTCTAATCGTGAAGATTGGATACGTAGTGACGTCATAGAGACAGTCCTCAGTCAGCTGGATGTAAGTCTCAGCTCGTTCTACTTTGCCGAAGGGCTCGTTGTAGCGGAGTCTAGTAGTGATTTGCGCATGCGTACTTACACCTGTACTTACGGTTCGTTACTTCCGTAGACGCAAGGAGAGGAAATTCTAGAAAACTCACACTCCGGTAACTTTTACTTGTGGTCTTTGGATGGTCCTCCATCTGTAGTGAGAGATTATGGTTCTCTTCTAAAAGTATTCCTTCATTGCCCTGGTTTTGCCTTAGGCATAGTGGAGTAGGAATCATCTCGTGGGAAATATAGGTTTTGGAATTTGGGATTATGTGTTTTGAATTTCAAATGTGTTTAACGAGCCTGTATCTTACTGTCAACTTTTACATCTTTGGAACATTACAATACGGGAAACATAAATTTGATTCACATCTTAGCATTGTAGGAGGTTACATTGGTTACACTCAGAACAAGAAGTTTACAGATAAAAGAATCTTGGTAACACAATACAATTTCTGTATAGTTGACACTTGTAACATATGAACGTTGTATACCTATGGCTATATCTTGCTCAAAGAATCTCTGTGTTGGATACAACATAGGGAAATACAAATCACACAAAAATATAAATTTGACATTTCCTCCAGTGAGACATATCCTTTCTTATTTCAAGGATTATTTTAACAATAGATACACAGAATGAAAAAAGAAACAAAAAAAACATAAACGTTGCATTTATGAAAGAAATATAAAAAATATCATTTCCGAGAAAGCTCAAATATATGTTCGTGGGAAAGGGTTGATTTCAATCGAAAGCAAGAGTGACTAAACTGTCCTTGACTATATGAACTGAAATGGTTAAATTAAGTCCAAAACAAGATTATGACTCTTCGATGCTGTTTTGAAGAAACGCAACAACAAAAATATAAAAGAAGAGGGGTTTCTTTCTTAGATACGTGGATAGGAACAGAACGAACGATTTACAGTCCTTCTGGGGTGTTTCCAGAATCGACCTGAGGTTGGGGAGAAAAAAGATAAGAAAAAGAGAACTTTCGTTTTCTTTCTGGAGTTGACATTGAAATAAAAAGCAAAAATAACGTTCAATTGTAGTTTGCAAGTGAACAAGGATAAAACAATTCAAATTGCAAAGAAAAAAAATGAGCGTGCAATTTGAGCTTACTACATCTCTCCCTTGCCGAAGAAAAAATTTTACAACTGAAGGGAAGTAAAATTTTTGAACTACCCTCGTATATACGAGAACAATTTTTCGCTGCGAGGTTAAGCGTGAAAAATCTATGTTTAGTAAATCATTTCAATTTCAAAATCAATTTTCTTTTAGATTAGAACTTTGTAAACTGATTTTATATTTTGTATGAATATTCAGAATGCTTAATTGTATAGCAGTTGTAATAATATAAACATAAACAAATATAATTGAAGAGGATTTGTATAAGATTGCAACACTTAGTTGATAAAGAACATACAAATTATGAAAATATAAAATTGTCATTACTATGGCCTAAGCAAATAATGAATGAGATTATATATGATATAAATGTTTGATCTTCCACTCTTGGTTATTGATCATTTGTTCCATTTTTAATACCCTTTTGATTTACATATCGTAATTTACTTCTTAATATGACTGGAAGCTAGAGTGGGAAATCAAATATAAAAGATTTTAGTTTCAATATTGGCTTTAAAATTGATATGGCAGTCGAGTATTTTATTAATAATGGGTACCACGTCTTTCTTTTTATACGTTAATATAAGATTTTTGTAACTGACTAAGAATTTCGGCAGGACGCTTTACAATCATGAGTTAATTTGAATAATTTTATTGATTACAATAGTTGCTGGGTTCTCACTCTGGCAACAATAGATAATGAAATGAAAATATATAGCGACATGCCGTTTATTAAATATACCACACATGTATTATGAAATTGTTTGGTTATTAATACTTATTATGTTACAGTTTGAAGAGATTGCAGTTATGTTTTTATTTTGTTGAACAATTCTTATGACCATGTTTTGGTTGGATTGGATGGTTTGCTTACATATTTTGGATGAAGCTGAAATTTCCCTACTAGAATCTAAAAAATGAACATGAAAGGTTGATCTAATTGATTCTGATATTGATTCGAGTTTCATCAATAAATCATAAAGTAACAGTTCGTACAAAAACTTACTTGATTATTAGCTAGAAGTGGAGGAGGTATCAATTAAAATCTCAATCCATGTATCAGCGGTAACCAAATTACATAAGCAGGATTTTTGAACACATCTACATTGAAAGTTTTATAGTTGAACAAGAAATACCTGATATGAGCTACCTAGTTAAACAATGACGTATTTTGAACACAAATTCCTTAGAATTTTGTAAACTCTGTATTGCAAAAAGAAAAACAAAAGAATTCTCTTTTGACATACTCAGTTCAATGTAATTTCACTTCATATGAATACTGCAATTCCTTTAATATTAACACAGTGGTCCCAATTTATTCATGTTTCTAACAATTACAATCGTTAATGTTTACATGAAGTTCTCTAAAATCTTTATAGACTGCTCTTTAACCATTACTTAATACCTTTTCTTATAATTTATAGCCAATATCGTACCACTCGGACCTTTTAAAGTTGCTTTGACTTTAGTCATCATATCTTTGTTCAACTTTAGAAAGTCTACCTGCTCATTCTGGAGTTGATTGAATGTGATTCTACAATAATCTAGAATCAAGTGTATGAAACCAAACAATTTTTGAGTAGTTTGTCTAATAAAATTAAAATTTACCACATTTTATACTTAATTTGATTTCTGTATATTTTCAAATTTATCAACTCTGAATGTTTTTAAAAGAAGCCTATTTATGACACAGACTCGATAACCTTTAAGAGTCATGTTCACAAGTACCACCTTTATATATATCGTTAACTACTTTCACGTATTGTTTGAGGTGTAACAATGAATTTAATGTATCGATTAAATTTTCATACGATATGTCTCCATTGTCTGTCAATTATTTCTATCTCACCCATGTAAACAAAATTATACTTCTAATGTATATAGCGTACGGTTGCTTATAGTCCGCACCGGAAATTAGCGGAGGTATATTCAAGAATAGCAGGATTTTAGTAATTAATAATATAGTTGCAAGGGACAGGTTTACTGACCTGTGAATTAAAGCTATCTAACTTTAGTGGGGCCTAGTAGAATAATTTGAGTCGATTAGTTTGAACGACCAATGATCTGTTGCCTCTTTCAAATTATACAGCTAATTCAGTTTTAATTTTACATACTATAGACTCACCCACACGAATCTAATTTATATGATCTGCCCTAAGGAACGCGTTCTCCTTTTAAGATACTGAATTTCCTATTCAAAACAATTGATTTTAGTAAGCGGCGTTTTTTTTTCTTTTCCTTTTTTTCAACTAAGATACGTTTTGCTATTTAAGTTTTTAAATTCTTTTAATTTTGATTTAGCGAACGTATTGTGCGTCCACATTACGTTCTGCAAAACGTGATGTAATTAAACATCTTTTGAAATTTAATCTTTTAACGTTTGGTTCTTTACGTAGCCACTGCATAAGGTAACCAGTGATTAGAATAGTTATTATTTTAAGAGACTGGTACGCTTCTCTATAGTTCTTGTTTACAGTGAGAGCGTTTACAATTACTATAATAGAGTTGGTCGACTCAATCAACTGAGTACTTTACGTGTAATATTCACTTTTATTGTCAAATTTTGACCACAGTCTCGCATCCAACTGTGCTTTCAAAGTTATAACAAAACACTTTAAAGACTTCTTCTGTTAAATCTAACGTAAATGTGTCTTTATATAAGGGTTCAATTTCTGAATTATTTGTCAAATTCGATACGTCAGCGCGGTTGGAGTTTATTTTGCGGAAGTTATATATGAATTCTGAAAAATTAATAATCCAAAAGTCAGTAATTATGGAAATATTTCACCATAAAACTAAAATTAGATCACTTTTTGTCTGTAACGAGCGCGTCTAATTAGGTAAACTGTAAGGACAGGAACAACTTAGAAAGAACGGTTACTTCGGGACCCGCGGTCCACCAATTGAGAAATAGAATTTGGTGGTTTTCATTTACTTAGGGAACCAGTATTGGTTGGAAAGTATTTTTACTTTATTTTTTATTTTAGTGGAAATAAAACGATTCGCTTTCAAATCCAGAAGTCCGTGGTTCGATGGTTATTTTTAACTACTTTCTAAGTTACGAAAATGCTAGCTAGCCAAATCGCGTCTTAATACTTTAAATATAAGAGTTTAGGTCTAGTTAACAGGTTTATTCCCTAAGAATTTAACATTTATTAGACGATAATTTAGATTCGTTTTGACCAAAATTTACGGGATTTAAGATTAAATCTTTTGTTTACAATTTGAAGGGGTATTTCCGTCTTCCTAGTTTTTTTTAAAAAAAAAGGACTTTTTATGAAAAAGAAAGAGGTTGACTGTACTCTGAAGCGAGACATACTGTCTATGATGACCTGCTAAGCAGGACGTCCGTCTTCTTTTCAAGTTAGAAGAAGGGGAGTACTACGGTTTCTTTTGTTACCTGCAGACTCAGGTATAACAGTAACTTTCGTTTTCAACTATTTATAAGTTTTTCGGTGAACACTTTTTTTTTGACATTTTAGTAAAAGGAATTTCTATGTGTTTCTCTGCGAAAACTATTAGAAATTTAAAGCAAACCATAGAACTATTTTAGATAATTATACAAAATGATTCTTACATTTTATTATTATTATTTTAAAGCAATTTAAACAAGATAACTATGTTCAATGATTTCTCAGATTTTTCTGGAAGAAGTTAGATGAAAGGAACTGTTATCGTCTTTTCGCTTTTTAAAAGAGAGTCTCTATGCATTTGTTGTTTTTAAAAGATTTTTATTACTTTCTAACGTCCCTTTCAGTTTATGTTACAGGTAGTATTTGGCAATATTTAGTTATAACGTTGTATTACTTTTTAAGTCATCAGTTTATTAATAACAATCCTGATATTTCTTACGGAAGTGAAATGAGTGACTTTTTATTTTGTAGAATAAAACAAGAACTCCTTATTTACTAGATTTTCAATTCAGATTTTTGCTAAAACCAAGGATGGAATGTTCCCTACTTGTTTTAACGCAATTTTATATGAGCGCAAGTTACGAACATTTATAGTACTGTCTGCACAATAATGAAACTAAGATGGCTGAGATTATGTTAATAATCTGCATATACCCTTTTTGCTATTTTAATTTTCTCTCTACGTAAGTGACACATTGATTTCCACTTTAAAACACTTTTTCGATGGATCTCAAGACAGAATTTACGAGATATCAAAAATACTAAATGGATGCTTAAAATATCTGGTTCCTTATTGATAAAAATAAATTGCAGTGTAATTAATATGTGTACTAAAGGTATATCAAACTCTGGAACAGTAGTAATTACTAAAGGCGTGTTATTGTAATGATATTTAAAATATTTTTTTTCTTATTTAGATAAATAGCCACACCAGTGTTGTTGTCACATAATATACAACTTTTTAAGAACATTTTGATTTACCCTTGAAGGATGCTGGGGGTTTTAACCGCCTTTGAATGAGTTTGTTTTACATTTTATTGGCAACTTTGGAATTTTTGTCCCTCTTTACTGATAGGCAACTTTTACGTTTATTACACTTGCTACAAAGCCGCTAATATTTAGTACATTTAAAGGAAGATTCAGAATTTATCTTGATACTTGTTATATTACTTATAAAGGGCTGTTTGTGTCCGACCTAGGATGGACTTAAAACTAACTTGCAACTTGAACAAATATTTTTCATCTGCTATTTAGCAACCTTTTTATTTACGCGGGATACATGTTGGTTGCACACAAGATCCGATTCATGGGTGTCACGTGGAGCGGCGCTTTATGAGCACAATAATATATGTATATATGCATGAAGGCGGAACGGCAGGCCTAATTCAAACAATTAATGGCACTAGTGCAATGGCCACGGGGACTAGTGGCATGGCATGAATAATTCCGGATTTTATAATGGTAGGGGGCGCGCTATGCCCTACGAATTGGCATTAATGCTAGGACCCTAGAATTAAATTATAACAATCATCATCACCGTAATCTGTGCGTCATGCAGGGGCACAGGCAACCTATTAGTGATGTTGGCCAGTGAGGTAGAGACCGAAGAATGAAAAAAGAAACTGTCCTTTAGGATCAGTGCGTATACGACTTGCAGCGCTAAGAGCTTTTAACTCTAAAATCAGGTCTCTAAAAATTATTAATGTGCGATCGACTTATATACCTCTAAAATAATGTTCTCAGCCTTACTTTTCGAAAATAGCTACTATTTTATTATTATTATTATTATTATTAGCAGATCGGTTATGGAATTGCTCGTTTTATGTAACTAATGACATATTGTTAGAGGAGAAGATGAATCTCTCTAAAGCATTTTAGACAAAAATCACCAAATAGTGTCGTTTCCTTTTTTTTCTTTTTTTTGTTTGTTTGTTTTGCCGCATGCGACTAAATTAGTTTGATTTTTCTTTCCTTGTATAAAACCTTGGATGGAGAGGGTTTTGGCAAGGAGGTCGCAGAAACTAATAGTTCTTATTATTTAGTTTAATGTGTGCACACGAATTACTACGGCCTAAAGTCGGTTATTATTAATAGTAGTAGTGTATATGCGGCTTGCCCATGAGCTAATTCCTTCGTTTTGCCTTGTCGCGCTGTGAACAAAGGCAAGCAAAAATAATCAGTAGATCTGCGAGTAGCTAAATAATATGAGTTTAATATAAGCCCACGTGTTAAGATTCACCATGTATTTATGATTTACGACTTCACAATTTTATTACTTTCTTTACTTTGTACTTTAGTGTGGTTAGTGGAAACGACCAATTAGGAAGGTAACTGTTTAAAAGAAACTGTTTTAATATTTCTTTCATTATTTTAGTTACTCAATTATTTATTTATTTATCCCCAAAAAAAATTTTTTTAACAGTTTTATTTACTAAAACAATATTCGTTGTTAAATGTCGGAGAATGGGGTATTAGAGCCTTCAGAAGTCGGTATGGTGAATTTGGAGACAATTTAATTGTACGTGAAAATAGTTAAGATACTTAACTCAAAGCACTATTAAATTTAAGCAGTAAATAGCAGTGATTTAATTCTGTACTATTCCAAAGAAATATACCCGGGGGCTTCGCCTAGCGGCGTAGAATTAAATCGAGAATTTTTCCAGTGAAATCAAGGGCGTGAATCGTCATCCTATTGGCAACTCTGAATATATAATGAGTTCCTTCGGAAAGGCCACACCGGAATGTGGAAGATGACAATTCCGTTTTCCTATCTGAGACTCACTTTTACACCAGTACTGTAACCAGAAAAAAGCTTTGTCATAGGAGAGTGAAACCAATAATAATGTGTAATTGTCTATATATTGTTTGTTTTCTCTGAAGATCACTCACCGTTGGTTCTTTGGAGTACGTCAAATTGAGGCCTCTTGATGTAGCTCTCGAAGATCCAACGATGAGAAGAATTTCTTGACGGATCAGCGGATGGCCAGGTCCGCTGTAGCGATGTCCTGGAAGGTCGTCCCTCGGAGATGGGAAGACACGAGATGTGGTGCAGATGTGGTTTCCTTCCTGTCACCGTCCTCATGTCTAGTACGGGAAATGCTGCTTCGATGCGGCAGATGCCGGCGACATGAGTAGCAATTCCCACGATGTGACAAAGTCAATACGATTTAAGGATCGTATTTCTACTGCTGCATTTACTGATAACTTAGCGGTTCTCTGAGGTGCCGGTTGGCAACACTTATTACGAAGTTTTCTGTATTTTTGGGAGTTTCTGATGTAACTATACTCCCTGATGCGATGATAGAAACTTATGGTTTCTAAGCTCACAAACTTGAACTAATTGTTTGTTGTTGTCACAAAGAGGCAGCAATAATTTGGACAAGAGAAATATTGAATCCGTTTTGGCTTAGGATTCAAGATTGAGAATTTTTGGGAAAATTCAAAATGGCTGCCGTTGTCAGAATGTTGACACCAGTTTTCATTTGGTAGAAGATTTGATAGAATTTTGCTACCACCTTGTTGTTGGAGTAGGTTTCTTTAAGAATATTCCAGAATGGTGTCATTACAGAAAAGCGCTGCAACCAATTTGGCTTTTGGTGCAGTGCATATATTAAGAAGATATCCCACATGCTGCCACCAGTTTTGACGCGTGGTCGAGCGGAGGCGTTTTTCTTTCTCCTTTTTCTGAAAGAGAGCGTCAAAACAAAATAGAGATTCCAAGAAATTTGACGGTTTTCTTGGAATAAGAGAATTTTAGAAGTCGTTTGAGAGTTGTTGAAGAGGTACGTGGGAACTTGTGACGGTCGAAAGCTTGATAGCTACCCAACCAATTAGTTCTGGTCTGAAATCAGAAGTTCCTTTTCTTAGATTGAAGAACATTCTTTATTTGCTTATAGAGGTTTTATAAATTTTGAGTTTGTGAGCTGAGAGTAAGACGTTTAGGCTTTAGAAGCAGTTTCTATTTTTGAATAAAAGAATGTAGCAGTTCAAGGTGTTATAGGTCAGGAGTTTTGCCTTATGAGTGTATGTTTTTAGAGAAATGTTGTGAAGTTTGGAATTTAGGAAAGGCAAAGTTTCGGCCAGAAGTCACCATGGCTTCCATGACGGCGACTTGGAACTGCAGGCAAGCTTCGACGGTGGTGATGGTGGTGGAGCTGCACCTCTACAGCTCTGGGTGGTCAGTGAGTTCGAAGCCCGGCAAACGACTTACAGTAAACTTCGGAAAGACCAGACACAGGTACCAGGAGTAACGAGGTATTTACAGATGCTTATCAGAATAATGGAAACACCTGTAGTTGGCAACACGTCAGATGTATGGGTTGGCAGTGGTGTCGTGGCGACCGCAGCGCCGGACTGCTGGTGGTGGTGTGTTAGGTCGGTCTCCATACTACGTCAGGCGTCGTGGAACAGGAGTGTGCAGTGGCTGCAGCAGACGGAGGTAGTGTAAAATGGGAGACCTCTCAGAGTTTCAAAGAGGGCAAATTGTTGGTGCGCGGTTATGTGGAGTGAGTGTGACGGCAGTGGCTAGTGTGTTAGGTGTGTCGCCAGGGACAGTGTCGAAGGTGATGACGGCCTACACAACACACGGGAAAACCACATCGGGGAAGCGGAACAGTGGGCGGAAGAAAAGCATCAGTGACAGGGCACGCCGGGTATTAAAGCGCATTGTCACGCGGAACCGTCGTGCCACTGCGGCGCAAGTGACGGAGGAACTCAATCAGCACCTCCCCCAACCTGTTTCGACAATCACAGTCCGCCGCGAATTACATGACATGAACTTACGGGGTCGTGTTGCACGGGCCAAACCTCTCATCAGGGACCAGAACGCTTTAGCACGCCGCAAATGGTGCCGCGACCATGCAACTTGGACCGTTGACGACTGGAAACGTGTGGTATGGTCGGATGAGTCACCATTCACCCTATTCCAAACCACGGGCCGTGTTTATGTGTGGAGAACGCCCAAAGAAGCGTATGATCTGCAGTGTCTCCGCCCAACTGTGAAACATGGCGGCGGCACGGTGATGCTGTGGGCCGCAATATCATGGTTTTCATTGGGTCCTGTGGTCACACTTCGCGGACGCATCACTGCCAACGATTATGTCGCAATTTTAGGAGACCACTTGCATCCTATGGTCCGGATGTTGTTCCCGGACAATGACGCCATATTCCAGGATGATAATGCACCCATTCACACAGCTGGAGTTGTTGCAGCGTGGTTTGAGGAACATCGGGATGAAGTTCAACACCTCCCCTGGCCCGCCCAATCCCCAGATCTCAACATAATTGAACATCTGTGGTCCATCTTGGAAACACGACTCCGGCGACGATTTCCACCTCCATCCTCTCTCACAGAACTGGCCGATGCCCTGCACGAGGAATGGTGTAATATTCCACTTGCTACCATTCACGACCTCTATGCCTCCATCCCACGTCGCATCAAGGCTGTTCTGAAGGCGAAAGGTGGCCCGACACCATATTAATCTCGTAAATTGCACTTTCGTTCAGGTGTTTCCACTATTCTGATAAGCATCTGTAGGTCGTTGAGGATTTTAGCTTTCTGTAGGTAGGATTAGCTTGGTTTTAGGAAAGCGACGCAAGCGCTATGCAGAAGGATTCGCTTAAGGTTATATGGTTGTGTCTGGTGGTGGACTGGTCTCTGAATTTCCTAGTCTCAGAGTCCATCTTTTGTACTCCAACTTCCCCGTAGTTCTCGAGATTCTCGGAGAGGAACGAGATATCTCTAGGGCGGAGTAAAACTGTCTCTGTTTCTTCAATTATCCAATAATTTGGTAATTGGGTGGATACGATTCTAATCGTGAAGATTGGATACGTAGTGACGTCATAGAGACAGTCCTCAGTCAGCTGGATGTAAGTCTCAGCTCGTTCTACTTTGCCGAAGGGCTCGTTGTAGCGGAGTCTAGTAGTGATTTGCGCATGCGTACTTACACCTGTACTTACGGTTCGTTACTTCCGTAGACGCAAGGAGAGGAAATTCTAGAAAACTCACACTCCGGTAACTTCTACTTGTGGTCTTTGGATGGTCCTCCATCTGTAGTGGGAGATTATGGTTCTCTTCTAAAAGTATTCCTTCATTGGCCTGGTTTTGCCTTAGGCATAGTGGAGTAGGAATCATCTCGTGGGAAATATAGGTTTTGGAATTTGGGATTATGTGTTTTGAATTTCAAATGTGTTTAACGAGCCTGTATCTTACTGTCAACTTTTACATCTTTGGAACATTACAATACGGGAAACATAAATTTGATTCACATCTTAGCATTGTAGGAGGTTACATTGGTTACACTCAGAACAAGAAGTTTACAGATAAAAGAATCTTGGTAACACAATACAATTTCTGTATAGTTGACACTTGTAACATATGAACGTTGTATACCTATGGCTATATCTTGCTCAAAGAATCTCTGTGTTGGATGCAACATAGGGAAATACAAATCACACAAAAATATAAATTTGACATTTCCTCCAGTGAGACATATCCTTTCTTATTTCAAGGATTATTTTAACAATAGATACACAGAATGAAAAAAGAAACAAAAAAAACATAAACGTTGCATTTATGAAAGAAATATAAAAAATATCATTTCCGAGAAAGCTCAAATATATGTTCGTGGGAAAGGGTTGATTTCAATCGAAAGCAAGAGTGACTAAACTGTCCTTGACTATATGAATTGAAATGGTTAAATTAAGTCCAGAACAAGATTATGACTCTTCGATGCTGTTTTGAAGAAACGCAACAAAAAAAAAATATAAAAGAAGAGGGGTTTCTTTCTTAGATACGTGGATAGGAACAGAACGAACGATTTACAGTCCTTCTGGGGTGTTTCCAGAATCTACCTGAGGTTGGGGAGAAAAAAGAAAAGAAAAAGAGAACTTTCGTTTTCTTTCTGGAGTTGACATTGAAATAAAAAGCAAAAATAACGTTCAATTGTAGTTTGCAAGTGAACAAGGATAAAACAATTCAAATTGCAAAGAAAAAAAATGAGGGTGCAATTTGAGCTTACTACAATAGCTTCATTTGCAAGAATCAGAATAAAACAGATACGGTGTGCTTTAGTAAGGTAGTTTGATTCTGGTAATTTTATATGTAGTACTTTATTTGTGTAAATGTGGTACTGTGTAGTACTCTATATGTGTAAGAGACTCATGGTATCTTCATTTTTAGGCAGCCATGAAAATGGTTACAAGGTTAATATGATGTATTAACTTTTCTGTATTTTTCATTATTTTGTAGTATCTACTTGAAAAAATAAAATACACTAAATAAATACAATACAATGCAATAAATACAATACAGTGAATACACCCATACTCTAAAATACCTTGATTTCGAACAAGTACTTTATTTGATACGAGAAATATACATGGGTCGAAAATGACTCATCTTTGCATTCCGTGAGATGAAATTATCTTGGCGTTCCGAGAGTTAAGGCTCATTCATCGTGATTTTGTCATATACAAACATAATTTAAGAAAAAGAAAAAATATAAAAGAAAACTAAGTGACAAGAAGAACCCACACAAAAGTAGGAGTAGACTTGCACTAGGAAATATATCCATCAAACTGCTGTTTGGATGCAATTATTGTTTACCGTTAATACTGTAACTTTGAGATTCTAATACAACATATAAATAGGGAAACTATATACAACGGGTAAGAAAAGTATTTGCACGAATTCAACAAAGATGGAAAATAGACTTATCACACGTAAAACACGGACCATTTCGAAACCTCTTGCCCTTTTATGATAATTTGGATGCCTCAACTAACTACCACTCGATACACCTGTAAGGTAACAGGCAACGAGAGAGTGAGGACTACGTAAATTCATCGCAAAAAAGTATTTGGACAACCCAATACTACTCTCGAAATAAATGTTCTAGGTATCCTTTTGTGTAAAAGAGCAGTCTACGTAGTGTATTGAAACAATCCACACCGCGTCAGGAAAAAGCCAAGCTTGTTTGCAAGCCATGCTTTGCCGTTGGATGGATTATAAAGAAACATAGAGCAATTATTGCGGAATAGAATCCATTCTGACCAACCAAGAAAACTAACTGCGCGAAATGAAACCTACATTCTTCATTCTGTGAATGGAACTTAAAGAATTAGTGCTAAATATTTGGCTACTTCACTCGCCTAGGATATGCAAGTTAATATTACACCACAAACAATCCAAAATTCATTGAAAAAATTGGGATTTAGAAGATGTGTATCCAGGGTATGAATACTGGCCACTCGTAGTAACTACACAACTCCAAATCATAATGGACCCTCCAACATTTTTACCAATTGAAGCAATGTTCTGCTTTCCGAGAGCTTCATTCTTCTTTCGCCACACATCCTGATATCCATAACTACAATACAAGTTTATCTTCGTCTCATCCTAGGAAAAAAAAAATCAAAATTCCAGGCACTCATATTTATATTTTTAGGGAAAGTAGAACTTTTTTCTTCTGATATGCGTGTTTTGTTTCTGGCTACATATCTTCTGAATCCTTTTTTCCCACATCTACACATCTGTAACATTAACTTGCATATCCTAGGCAAGTGAAGTAGCCAAATCTTTATCACTAATTCTTTCAGTTTTGTCCACAGAATGAAGAATGTAGATTTCATTCCGGGCGGTTAGTTTCCTTAGTTGACCAGAACGAATCCCCAATAATTATTCTGTTTTATGTTTCTTTATGATGTATCCAACGCTAGAACATGGCTCTCCAACAAGCTTAGCTATGTCTTAGTACCTTTTACCTTCCGCACGTAATTTGAAATTAAAGTTCCCCATGCTGCTTCTTTATGAATGACACGGTGAGGATTGCATAGACAACAATACACCGCGCAGAGTGCTCTTGTACACAATAGAGTACCTAAAGCATTTCTTTTGAGAGTTGTATGGGGTTGTCTAAATATATTTTGCGATGAATTTACGTAGTTGTCACTCTTTCGTTGCCTGTTACCTTACAGGTGTATCGAGTAGTAGTTATTTCTATAGCATTCTATCTAACGTATCCAAATTATCATAAAAGGGTAAGAGATTTCGAAATGGCCCAGGCCACGTTTTGTATTAGATAAGTCTGTTTTTCCTCTTTGTTCAACTTGTCCAAATATTTTTTTTCTTACTGTAGGTGAGACTAAAGCTTCTTGAACCATGCATGTCGAGATAGAGAACTGAGAATAAAAAGAAGAAAAACAATATTTGTCCAATAAAGTAGTAGTGCGGAAGAAGGGTGAGCCGGAGAGAAAGAGAACCACATTTGGAAAAGCTGAAAAACTCCACTGCATAGACTACCATCAGTTTCTGTTATTTCCTAAGTTTATTTTCTAGTAACAGCAGAAACTTTGTTCTTATTAGTTAAAACATAATATGCTTTTGTGAATTCTTTTAACGTTATACAAACATTGTTAAATTCTCTAATAGCTGGGCCTGGGTAAGCCTTCATAATGATTATACGTATACTATTGTATGTGGATTTTTTTTATGAATATACAATATTTGGCAAAATCTGAATTGGATTTGTAGCATTGACCCTTCTTAGACCCTTATCTGACGACAACAAAAATATCTGAATGGGCTCCCCCCCCCCCAAAGTTACACAGAAAGGCACCCTTGGTTACTGCTAGCATTTAATTAAAACTAATTGTACTCATTATTGAAGGGCGAAACGAACTTCGGATTGTGAAAGTTAATTTATGTTTTATTGTACTGAAATTTGAATAACTAACGTAAAACGAAAATGGCAGGAAAACCACTTGGATTGAGCCTTAAACACACTTTTCAGCTATGCCATTGTTTGACTACTGTAACAAGTTTGCTCTACCTTAAATACAACCAATCTATGCAACTCCTTACAAATACAAATATTTATGGCATAACTTAGTAAATTTAACAAATATTATCTGGTTATACCTTACCCCTCTTACCCCCATGAAATTTGATCGACGAACAAAAAAATACAGAATACACAGCAACATAATGTGCAAATGAATATACGTCCGGTAATTTTTCTCTAAGTGTTGCCAACTGCCAAAAAAGCCACTGCGTACTCTTGTCCGTTAACGTCCTTTCCCATGTTAAGGAGGTTAATGGTACGCTGTCCAGCCCGACTGAACGTAAAATGGGCTGATGCAATTTCTTATGGTTGTATTTCCTATGGACAAGATAGATAGCTCTAGCCTAATCTCGTCACGTATCTGAGGTGTTCCTCAATGTACACAAGGGTAAGGGTGGAGAAAGTAACGTCCATGACCTTAGCTTATGTACCAATCTTGTTCTTGCATTGACCTGGTGAAATTGCAGCCTCCATCAGGCAGCAGTACTGAATCCTACTTTCAGTTCCGGATTTAAGGAGATAGCGCTTTGTCCATTCTCATATATTCGAACCACTACTCGTATTCGATTTCCAAACCGGACTCATATTTTTGCTTATTTTCAAAAACAAAACTATGGTCGTTTGGTGCCCCTTCAGTGACACCACTCGCATACTCCTTCCGTTTCAAAATCCATGATAGTAACCAATGAACCAAAGGAGTTCAGTGAACTGTAGTATATTATATTCAATTGACAGGTATTTTCTAAAATATCTAAATAAGGACAGTACTCTCTCCCCCCCCTTTCTCTCTCTCTCTAGTTTGTAAAATACAAGGGTCAATTTTCTCCGAAGTCAGATCTCGAAGGAGAAAGAGTTATGAATAAGTAAAACAGTTTGGATTGTACTTAAATTGATAAACACACGTTTATTTATTTATTTTATGCTATCGACTTGAAAGTTGATCAATGTTTCATCTACCCCGCGCGTTTTTAGTATTATGGAATATCATGAATATCCTGTTATGAGATACTGTACTTTTCATCTTTCTTCTTACTGTAATCGAAAATGAAATTGTGGAAATATTTATTTGACCGGCAAAACTGGTGAAGATATAACATAAGGTAAATCAAGTGAAAGGGAGTCTTAAAAAGCAGAATATCTAAAACACACCATTTTGAAGTTAGTTGGTCTTGAACGTCAGAACTTTAAAATTTTCAGATGCACATTGGAAAAGAAGGAAAGGTCTAGTGCGTTCAGTTTAAAATGTCGTCATTTTCCCATTTAACTTAATGCCTATCAAGTTAAAAACGATTTTTCTTACAACGTGCCTAAAACTGGACCTTTAATTTCTCTACTTGAAGGTCAGGTATCTCTACTTGAAGTGGGCTGCAAGAGAGAGAGTTGCTGTGTCACATGAGGACACATGTTGACAAACTACTTTGGTAATCTTGCAAAAAAAGAAGCACTTTACTAGAATCATTACTAACTGTGGTACTCGATACCATTGCAGTTACCGGTAGAGGTGACCGAATGAGAGTGCACGTTGAGGTAAGATGAATCATGTGATTGCCTATGAATCATGTGATTGCGGTAAATCATCATTACAAATCAATGTGGGAGGTTACTGTAGGCATTGGATTTAATGTCTTCGCCTTCAGTTTCAAGGAATGTGGACATTAGCAAGTTTGGAACCTCTCAGCAGCTAACATGAAAAGAATCCATCTGTGGTGCAAACAAAGGAAGGAAGAAATCCAGACAACAATAAAAGATTGTAATTAGGAGAGACGCGGCTCGCAAAAAGATTTTTTTTTAAGTTACAGATTTCTATGGCAAATGTGATGGAAATTACTAGAAATCGATAGACGAAAAGATTAGTTTCATTCCAACAATCGTCAAATATGTCTTCATGATGAATGTTTTGGATATCTCGTGTGGAGTGGTGAATGTAGTGTTTGCATTAGAAACCAATAGGTTTCACCAACGATGGCATGTAGATAATCATATTTCTGTAACAATCTTTAGATAATACTTTGTTATTTAGAAAGTACACTAAAGAAACCATCTTTGCACAGAGCTGTGCAAGGACGGCCTACTTACCACACACATTAGAATTCGATTTACTTCTGTCATGAACAACTAAAACGTTACTCTCGCGCTGTAAAGGTAATATATCAACGTAGTAAACAGCACCTTTGCTATCTAGCTATATCTGTTTACTTAGTTGTGACTATAGGCTATTTCAAAGAAAATTATAGTTAATTTAGTAACAATAAAGTTATTTGGTAAAGTGTAAACAGATTAGCCGAAGTTTTGACTTTCTAGCTTCTTCCGTTTAGCTAAAATCTTATTGCGAAAATTTCAATATTTTATCATCGTTAGCGATTATCTTTGAATTAGAACGAATGTTTCCTAAACTTCGTTTGTCTAGCTTGGAGAAAATAGTTATAAATTATGGTGGTTGTTCTTGTGACTAAGCTTATTAGAAGAAACAATATGGTGAACACTGTTATAATCTGAGACTGACGGATTTGAATAAGAATAAGTGATTACACCAAATACCAGTTTTTCTTTGCAATTGTGTTAATGATCTTGAGGTAGTAGATAAAATAATACACTAAACGTTATTCTAATTCGCTTTAAATATATCGCACTTTATTAGCTTCTAATATGACATCACTTGTTGGATATTGAGAGTAGATTACGTATTGGATTATGCTCATAACTGGGAAATAGTAAAACACACTGTTCGTTTACTTGATATATCCACTGTTCTTCACATGTACTTTGCTTGTATGAATTCTCATGTGGATAACATATAAAATATTGATAATTCACTAAACACTGATAAGTCTTTTATACTTTAAGGTTTTTCCTTTAAACATAACAAAGTCTATACGATGTTCATTAGCGCTAGTACTATTAATTTCAATGAAAATATCCTACTATACTTGAATGTACCAATATGTATGTCTTTGCCACTGAACATATTTTGCACTTTTGATGAATGAATATTATGTTACTGCCTTGATGTCTATGATACTTTGAATCTTGTAACTAACACTATCCAATGTCTCCAACTATATAAATCTATGATTCTTATTATGAAAAGTCATACTTTCTAAACACATTCCTTTATGAATAATGATGTAGTAACTAAATTCTCTATCACGGTCTTCTCTCATAACATGAAACTTTGACGATCTTCTAAAAATCCTCCTAACCATATGGTATTCAAAATCTTTCCTTGATAAAGAACAAATTTGACGGTAGCAACTAAATGGTGTGCATAGCAAAACTTCATGGACTATTACGCTCTCCTAACCAGCTGTCTCATGCATGTAACGTTATTTCCTCATTTACGACCATATTTTCCTATGTCGTTAATATATCGGACAGTTACACAGTTCTGCCAGCTCCCACAAGCGATGAGCATGCCCCAATCCACAGCAAGATAAGTGGTTGGACTACAGCTAACCGTCGCGTTCTTGCTAGAGCTCAGTTTATTTCCCAAGCGCTTTGCAGCGTCATAAGGAAATCTAAGATTTTCCAAGCTAGCGAATATCAAAAACTAGGTATTAACATTCAGAGGTTTCTTTTCCACTTCCTCTGGCCTGTGGTGTCGGTGGTCTGAAATACTACTCGGCCGGTACAATAGACATCAGCACCCGGTCATGTTTTAAGAGTAATTTCTTCACTAAACAGACATCTTACTAGTTATCGTCTTTACTGTGCTTCTTCCCATTTTATCATTATTCTTTTCTTTACGTTTTCTTCTTCATGAGTAACATATTTATAATTTTATATTTTAAAAAGAGACAAAACAACTACACCCTTAAAACGGTCCTTCAGAAAGTGGCGGATTGTTCCGCTGCTGTTACGAAAACAGAAGTACAAGAAATATGCGTCTCGTCGTGTTTCGGAAGTACTTAGACAGCAAATTTTGGAAGTACTT